>APFE030668936.1:182753-214714 GCA_000404065.3 Pinus taeda | reverse complement strand
CCCCTGGACCCCCCCTGCAGCGAATATTTTACGGGCGGCGTTGCCGCCCCCATTTCGAACTAGGGTCCAATGTGGCGGTACTTTTGAATATAGAAGATAATCAGGCTCCACACCCAAGAAAAATCAAAGAACAAAATCCTCTTGTTGATCATAAAATGAAGTAGCAAATCATCTATGTGAACATCCTTTTACCGGCCTCTTGCAATCATTGAAGGAAGAGGTTTATCTTCCCATGGGTGTTTACTGTAGGAATTATGGGAGGTTGTGCTTTTTTCAGATTCTAGTTCTTAGCATCAATGAAATTTTGAGTTGTTAATCTCTTGTTCCTTGTATCTGCTCAAGGGAACTATGAGTAGAATTAGTCAAGTATCCATTTGCTTGACTAGTTACATTGGAGAGAAGCGGTTACCTAGTGTATATATCTTCAGCAGGTGGTCAATTATCATCAGGATTTGAAGCCCAAATTCAAGGCCCTAAGATCTTGATGGTCTATTGCTATAAGTAAGTTCATACAATAGTTAATTTTTATTCTAATAGTTAAGTTTCAGTTTTTTATTTTTGACTCCATTGCCCAATGGTTTGAAATAATCTACTAGTATGCACTTTTGCTCTTGGAACCTCACTAGGAGGATGCCATCCCCATTGGAGCTAATGTTAGAGTGAGTTACTTTTTAGTTGTCTAATGTCTTCAAATCCATAATTTTGATGTCATGGAGTAAGTAAAACTCACAAACATTTTTACTATCATGAGTTCGATGATCACTATCTAAAAATCGCCATGAATATGGTTGTCAAAATTTTTAGTTGATAACGTGAAGTGTTATTGAGTCTTTGGGAGTCATCATCACATATTTTTGGGTCATGGGGTATATTTTCAAAGTGGAGCTTTGTTAAAGGTTTCATTTGAAAATCAACTATAGTCAAGGGTTTGTTTTTCAAAGCAACATGGTTTTTGGGATACTACACTTATTTTCCTCTTCTAATATTCCTCATTTTTTCTATCCCCCTATTCTACCTTTTAGTCCCAACTATTCCCTCATCCCTCATTCCATACAATTGTTGTATTTCCTATCCTACTCTAATCCTAATCCCCATTAAAAAACCATCATGGTGTATCATGTATGAATACTACCCATTTACCCTAAGTCTCCATCCCCTGTATCCCCTAATTGTCACCATTTCAAATCGCACTCAGTTGTGTCACACTCACCTCCACTACCCAATAGTAATATCACCTTATGATTCAAAATCATTACCTAAGTCATCGTACTATTATACGCATGACTTACATCACTCAACCATAGTGCCAAATTTTGAATTAAAATGGTATGTCAACATTCCATCTCCATCATTACCTGTGAAATTGTTTTCCAAGCTCAATTAAGTGTTCATGGTTTAAATTTGAGGATGGTTCGCGGTTTAACCAAGACTAAGATAGGAACGCATCACCATTAGTAGTTATAGAGCAGCGCACTACGTAAAGGAGCTACGTAGCTACACACAGAGCGTTGCGCAGCTTGCTACACGATGTCTTCTCGGTGGTCACCCCAGCATGGACATAGTTTAATCTTGTTTTCTAGAGGTAGGTTCATGTCAACCAATTATTAGACTATATTTTGTTTCCTAATTCAATTCATGGTGATTTGTGATCAACTTGTGCTATTGAGTTGTTGGGCACACCCTGTTTGCTACGCACATAGTTTCTTTTAAAGGCTCGAAGTCAAGGTTATGAACAAATGTTGGTTGATCTTAAATCATGAGTAGTCAAGGTGATTGTTAGTAAAGGTCATAAAGCTTTCCAATCACCCACCAAATTGTTAGAACGCCTTGCCAACACAGCTCAATACCCTTTTTTATTGAATTTTGGTCGCTATCACGAAAAGTGAAATCTTTCGCCTCTATTTGTGTACATCTAGTCTGCTACAAAAGGGAAATTTTCCAAGTGTTTTTATGTCCAATGGATCCCACTGCAAGAAAAAATGGAGGGGATGTTGTGCATACAGAGCCTCAAACATTGCCCTAGTTAATTTGTCCCTAGCCATTGGGGTTTCTTTTGAGAATGTTGGGTGCATTCCATTTTGTCAAAAGGTCTAGAAGGTAGGTCATCACACTCGGTTAGCTAGCCTATTTGCTCTGAACTTTAAGAATGACAGGGTCAAATTGGGAGGTTTGTAGATAGTTGTCATAGAGAAACTTATTTTCGATGTTATAGGGCTTCCTACAACTAGTGAGAAGTGCTTTAAAGGCAATGATATGGATGTCTCTATCTTTAAGGAGTTTGTCAAACCTGAGTTTAGCGAAAAAAAATTGCTGCAAACTTCCACGATGTATATATTCAGAACATTAGAGTGAGTTTTTGAAGGTTATACAAAGTTACTTCGCATGTGAAGGTAGATTTAGCCAGTTTTACCAATACCACGTAAGACTCCTATTGCTTTTCACAGATAAGAATCCCATGAATTTAACTTTTTTCTTGCTCGAGAGTTTGGAAATAATGGTAGAGAATGTTCAACTCCAAGAGGATAATAAGATTTCAAGTTTGTTTCATTTTTCCCTTATCAAAATTCTTATGAAGTTTGCAGTGGACAAAAAGAAGGTTCATTTGTCTGATTTTCTGTCTAGTCTTGGTATATCACCTCAGACAGACTCTTCATCAATCAAAATTTTTGAAGAAAAACAATAAGCTCATGGAACACATGATGAAAAAGTAACTTTGACAGTGGAAGAGGCAAATGTAGGTGAGGAAATAAGAGAACAACCCAACAAGAAACCTAAAGGCAAACCTAGCAAGGAGTTCAGTAAGGGACAAAGCACAAAGGATAAGGAGAAAGAAAAAAACCAAAAGGTTCATGTGGCACCATCACAACAAAGGAAGATTTCAGTGACAATAGAGGAAATAGTCAAGGATGAAATTTTTGTAATAAGACATAGAATTATGTCGAAAGTTAAGAAAGGTATGTAGGAGTCAACTCCTCAAACCATTGTTGAGGTCTCAAAGGAAAAACAAGAAAAGGAAGTGGAGGAGATTAAAGCAATGCAATTGAAGAAGAGGAACCCAAGATGGCCAAAATGAAACAGGCACTTGCTAAGTACCAGTTGGAGATAGAATTTTTGAAAAGGAAAAGCAGAGAGTTGAGAGAAATAACATAACAAGCAGCTAAACAAAGGAAAGGCCAAGGTCTAAGGTTAAACCTAAATCAAAACCTCCCCAACCAGTGTCTACTCAAGAAAAAGATCATCCTCCTAAAGTCATGGAAGGAGAAGCATCCACTAGAAAAGAATTTAGCAAGAGGAAAAGGAGGTAAAAATCCTTTGTCTGAAATTTTGCAATTTTGTTCATGATTGAAGGTTGCTTATGTTGCGTAGCAGGGGTCCATTTTTGTTTACAATCCACATATGGTGTTTTTGTTAGCATGTTGTGATGATTGTGGGTGTATGAAGGGTCCTACAATACTGTGGTATTGTTTCATGAAGTATAATGGTGTGAAGAAGGGAGGGTGCCTACTTGAAATTTAACTATGCAGTTGTTGGGCAGTTGTTGCACATTGATTGTTACAAGCTCTTGGAGACTACCAATTGTCATAAAGTTGAGTGGATGGATGTGTAGTGGAGTTGGGATCCACGTCAGACTACCAGTCAGCAGCCAGGTGTCAACTTTGGAAGGAAAGCATAGCAGTGAAATGCGTTACCCAGGAAATGCGCGACAATCCCAGTTCACTATTAGTGTTCTACTTTTTCTATTTTTGTTATGAAATGGATATGTTTTGATGATTTAGATAGTTTTTCGGACACTTTGTATTTAGAATAGTGATAATGATCATGATATTTTGTTTTTATCATTTAAGGAAAAGTGTTGTAAACAACATTATGTTTCCTTTTTTTTTTAGTTTGGTTTGATCCACTTCATGGATCGAGGGTGCACTGCATCCAAACGTATTTTGATTTCCTAGTGTATGTCTATTTAAGATGGAAAAGTGGAATGAAAATGGGTTGGACAGTATTGGTATCGAATTTGAGTTTTTGATGTAGCTTTTGGTGATTTTAGTTTAATGAAAGAAAGGCTCAAATGCACAATTTTTCCCAGTAATCATCGCAAATGATATTGTGGTATGACATTTTGGATCTATGTTTTCCTGTGTGTCATTTATGTTTAAATTATTCTTTAAAATTGGAGTTAGAACTCAGTTATTCTAGAATTCAATTAAATTTGCTATAGTGTTCACTTTGTTTTTGTGTTTTAGTTGCAAATGGAGCATGTTACTTTTGTATTTCCTCATATGTTTCTCTTAAATATTCTTTCATAAGTATACGTTGAACCAATTTTCTTGATGTTTCCCTACATGTTTAAAAGAATGTTTTGTCAGTTTTCTCACTATACTACATACTCACTATTTGTTCGAAAATGTGTATCAATAGCAGCCCTTTGTGCTGACCGGGTATATGCATAGGCATTATAGACAAAAAATTGGGATCACCTACACCATATCTCAGAAATTTCCACCAATCCCTGACACAATTTCAAAGAATCATTTAGCTCTAGTCTCTGTAGGCCATACTGTCGAAATCTTTAGTTTTCATTAGTTGAGGGAACCCCTCCGGTTGGATAAGACTAGTATCTCAACCCAAAGAGGTTTGTGGTTACCTTTGCTAAATCTACCCTCAACCTAGTAGAATTCACGGAGTGCTAACAAGCCATATGAGTTATTATATGGAAGTAATGATTACTTGTATTGCATAAGCGTCACTCGTTTATTAAGGAATTGAAATGTGTTATATGTTTTATTAAGTGGATCTTTTATGTTTTATTTAGTGGTGGATATTTTATAATTATCATGAAAAATAATAAATTTTCAAAGAGTTTTTACTTTGAAAGGGGGAAGGAAGAAAGAAGTAAAAATATAAATTATTTTTAAAAGAAGATCATTTTTGGATTATTTTTACGGACTAATAACTAAATTTTTAAAGTAATGCCTTGATTTTTTTGGGTGTGAATTTTATTGAGAATGGAGACAGTGGTTACTAATATGGATAACTTTAGTGGGGCTAATGTTTCCCTATGGAAATCATATATGGAGGATATATTAATTTCAAAGGATCAATATTTGTCGGTTGACGTTGTAACAAAGAAACCCTCATCGATGACATATGAGGAATGTAATAAGCTAGATATAAAGGCGATTGCAACAATCTGATAGTATCTAGCAAATAATGTTTATTTCAATGTGTCCAGAGAAAATACGACAAAAGGATTACGGAAGAAGCTCCATGATCTATATGATAAGAACACGCCATCAAACAAAGTGTTCTTGATGAATAATCTTTATAATCTCAATATGAATGAGGATGCTTCAGTTGTTGAGCACTTGAATGAATTCAATATTATTACTAGTCAACATGCCTTTGTAAAAATCATTATAGATGATGAAATTAGAGCTATCTTGTTAATGTGTTCTATGCCATACAGCTGAGAAAATTTAATTCTAGCTATGAGCACTTCAGCACCTACAGGGACCTTGAATTTTGATGATGCCAGTAGCAGTTTAATGAATGACAAGTTGTGATGCAAGTCAATTATGGAAAACCAGGGAGGAGAAACCCTAGCTCTAGCTGATTATGGTAGGAGAATTGATTGAGGAAGACAAGGGCATTTAATATCGAGAGGTCGATTGAAATCAAGGAGGGGTAGGCTCATTTTCTTTTATTGTGGAAAACCAGGGCACATGAGGAAAGAATTTTGAGTCTAGAAGAAAGGACAAAAGGATCAAAGACTCACCAGAACAAATCACAAGTCATCCAGCACAAATGAAGGTGAGACTACTATTGTAGTCACAGATGGTGATGTGTTGCTTAATGTTTTAGTAGAGGATGCATGTTTATATATATCTAGCAGTAGCTTTGGTTCGATCCTTGACTCTCGAGCATCTCACCATGTAACCCCATGCAAAGATAGTTGTGTTGCATATAATCCTAGTGATTATGGTAGAGTGCATTTAAGGAATAATCATTTTTGCAGTATTATTGAAGTGGCAGATGTCCAGATCATGATGAAGGCCAGACAACATATAATATTGAAATAGGTCAAACATGCACAAGAAATGCGGATGAGTTTGATATTTATGGGGCGGCTAGATGATGAAGGCTATTCCAAAAATATTTGGAAAAGGAGGCTGGAAAATTAGAAATGGAGAATTGGTCGTGGGTAGAAGACCCAAGACAAGATAATTATATACATTGAAGGAAATGATCTGGAAATCAAATTTGGATGTTGTCACAAAAGAAGGAAAATCAACATATTTGTCGCATAAGCTCTTGGGTCACATGAGCAAGAAGGGATTAAAAGTCCTTGCTACTAAAATTTATTACTAGGTTTGAAATCCTACAATCTTGATCTTTGTGAGAATTGTATATATGGTAGACAAGGAAAGGTTTCATTCCTTAGAGGTGGCCATGACAAAAAGAAAAATTTGTTAGAATTGATACACTCAGAAGTGTTTGGTCCTGTTAACATCAAATTATTAGGAGGAGCATCATATTTTGTAACATTTATAGATGATGCATCCAGGAATGTTTGGGCATACCCTATGAAAATTAAAAGTGAAGTGTTTGAAATATTTCAAAAATTCCATGTTGTTGTTGAAAGAGAGACTAACAAATTGCTCAAGTGTCTAAGAATAGATAATGGTGGAGAATGTTTCCTAAATGCATTCAAGGAATATTGTAACGGGTTTGGAATAAAGAATGAGAAGATTGTGCATGGTACTCCTCAACATGACGGTGTCGCAAAAAGGATGAATCACACTATTATGGAGAAAGTGAGGAGTATGTTGTCCAATTTTGGTTTGGAGAAGCATTTTTTGGCAGAAGCAGTCAAGACAACTTTCTACCTCATAAATAGATCTCCAACTACAACATTGGATGGAGGCATTCCTGAAGAAGTTTGGACTGGTAAGAAGTTGAATTATTCTCATTTGAAAATATTTGGATGTGAAGCATTTGTACATATTCCCAATGGAAATAGAACTAAGCTAGATGATAAATCTATATAATGCATTTTTCTGGGATATGCGGATGAAGAATTTGGTTATCGTCTATGGGATCTAGTCAAACATAAAATTATTAAAAGCAGAGATGTTATATTTAACGAGCTAGAAATTTTTAAGAGGACTCTAGGTGAGCTAGAGGTCAAGGAAGTTATTAATAGGTTTTAAGAGAAGTAGGAAAACATCCCACCAATGCAATAAAATGAACAACAAATTCAAGGTCAGCGAGGACAACAAGTGAAAAGTGTGAACATCAAGAAGAAGGAACCTTGTAGGAACCTTTACATGAGATACAACCTGATAATGCACCACCACAATTGGTTCACGGATCTTCTAGGCCTCATAAGCCTTCGCAAAGGTATCCTCCTTAAAACTATATATTATTGATTGATGACGGTAAGCCTTATTTTTTTCCAAAGGTTTGTAAAGTTGAGCACAGTAAAGGATGAAAGAAACCAATGGAGGAAGAAATGAACTCTTTGGTAGAAAATAAAACTTGGAGTTGGTAAAGATCCCAAAGGTATAAAGGCTCTACAAAACAAATGGGTTTACATGATTAAGCATGAAGGTGATAAAGATAAGGAGAGGTATAAAGCAAGGTTGGTGGTGAAAGGGTTTTCCCAAAAAGATAGTATTGACTTCACTAAAATTTTCTCACCCGTTGTTGAAATGTCACCCATTAGAGTCATTCATGGTCTTGTTGCTACTTTAGACTTAGAATGTGAAAAATTAGATGCAAAATTGCTTTCCTTCATGGTGAATTGGAGGAAGAAATTCATATGGAGCAGCCAGAAGGCTTCATAGAAAAAGGCAGTGAAGACCTAGTTTAGAGGTTGAAGAAGAGCCTCTATGGGTTGAAATAGACACCTTTATAATTGTACAATAAATATGATTCATTCATGTTGGAACATGTTTTTCATAGGTTGGAAGTTGACCATTGTGTCTATATCAAGAGTTATTATCAAGGAAAGTATGTTATATTATCATTGTATGTGGATGTCATGTTGATTGTTGGGCATGATAAAAATATGATAAATAGGTTGATGAAAGATTTGGGCATCAAATTTGCAGTGAAGGATTTGGCTCCAGCACAATAGATATTGGGCAAGAAAAATATATCAAGAAGGTGTATGGCAGGTTTAATATGAAGGATGTCAAGCCATTTGGTACACCCCTTGCAACCCACTTCAAGCCGAGTACTGATTTATGTCCTAGTGATGAGAAGGAGAAGGAATAAATGAGGAAGTTTCCTTATGCTTTATCAATTGGAAACTTGATGTATTCTATGGTGTGTACATGATCGGACATTGCATATTCAGTGGGAGTAATGAGCAAGTTCCTTGCCAATCCAGGAAAAGAACATTACCAAGCAGTAAAATTGTTTTTGAGGTACCTTAAGGGTACTAGTCATTATTGTTTATGTTTTGGTCATAATGAGATTGTGCTTGAAGGATTTATAGATGCAGCTATGGTTGAACATATCGACATTAGAAATTCCACTACAGGTTATGTGTACACATTTGCAAGTGCAACTGTATCTTGGGTGTCACAGCTACAAATAATAGTAGCTCTCTCTACAACAGAGGCAGAGTACATAGCTACAACATAAGTTTGTAAATAAATGTTGTGGATGCAACGATTGCTAGGAGATAGAGGAATAAAGTAGGACAATTATGTGCTATATTGTCATATTCAAAGTACCATTCACTTGGCAAAAAACCCAACATTTCACTCAAAAACCAAGCACATTGATATAAGGTACCATTGAATCTGACATGTGTTGGAGAAAGGACAATTATCCTTCGAAAATATCCATACATATAAGAACCCTGCTAATATGCTCACTAAGATTCTACCAAGAAATAATCATGAGTCATGTGGAGGCATGGTAGGATTCGGTGTGAATTGATTCAAGATTATTCATTCCACTTCAAGTGGTAGAATGTTAAACATGAAACCAAATTAAAATACTTTAGCGATGACCTCTCCATCCACAACTAACTCTCTAACAATCATGCAAATGTTGAACTGACTACCACCGGTTTCTGCCCAATGTCATTTGACTTTTAATCTCACTATGTCCATGAATTTAACATGTATGATTATAGATATTCCTTCTTCATCTATAAATTTATATTTTCCTGAGCCTTAGAATCCAAGCCAAGGCCAAGGCCTGTGTAATAGAAATTTGTGATTTTGTTCTCCATTATAGTTTTCTCTCTTTAATGAATTCTTCCTATTCTTGATATCTCTTGTTGTGTCTATGATGATCTTAGTTTCTATTGTGCTTCTCTGATCTCAATAGTAACTTCAAGAATCAGAAATTACAACTCACGGTATGGTAGAATATGGATCATGAGGTCCCTACTTGTCACTAACACAACAAACCTGCCCCAACCTACTTTAAAATTAGCACTATGAAGTAGGGATAATGATTTTCTACATAAGAAGTTGTACATGAATACAATATTTAAGTGTTATATTTATTTATTTATTATAGATGCGATTGAAGGCCAAACTTACAAATTCAAATCTAGAATAAAATCAATAGTTGGAACTTTAGTATATCCAATGAACATGGAACAAGCCAGATGTACAAGATATATAAATTTGAAATTGACTATGGGTATATCAACCACATAAACAAACTAACACTTTATTATATGTAAGCAGATGCAACACCATGAGGTATAAACTTTTGGATTCATCATCTTTTAGTTTTAGATCGATAGTGTTTTCATTTTAAATGGATTATGTCGATATCATGTGGAATTGAATTTCTAACAAGATTCTGAGTTGGAATGCATTGTACAAAGTAAGACAAAATAGCAATTGCATTAATGTTGTAAAGGAAATGTGGTAAGTAGGTAGCATATGGAAGAAGAGCATAGTCGAACAGAGATGCGATACACTATGTGATCTAAATGTTGACAAATTTGGAAATGCACCATGAACATATTCACTTTTAAATTATTTGTACATAATTGATGACAAGGTAAACATGTGACATGCTCTCTTTTGCATTAACATGAAGCATAACACCATTGCATATAAAAGTTATTTCCTTCCAAGTCATCTTTAAATATTACTTTATAATGCTTAAATATATTTAAATCCCACTTTTTCATGGAGGAAACTAATCATTTTATAAATATGAAATTATCTAGAACCTTCCTCTTCTAATCCTGTTGTTTTTTAATAGTCCTCCATCTAGCCAAATTGGAGTTCTCTCATTGTCTCCTTCATTTCATGTAAGTTGGTCCACAGAATGTGGGTGATATGCATTGTTTGATTTTCACTCCAACAAATTAATCACATCATGAATTCAATACATAAAAAATGAAATTCCTCTCAACAAAATTATGTGGGAGACAACTTGATCCAATTCATGCTTTCTTCTTGTCAGGAGAGAGAAAATTTAACAGTCTGTCTAAATCTTATTCTCCTGATTGGCCTTCTTTCCGTGAACGAATAACCATTATGAACATCTGAGGTAGAAGTCATATGTTGCCTTCATTTATTTCTAGATAAGGAAAGAAACCTAATGCTTCTTATACAATCCATAATGTTCAAAGAGAAAAAGGTGTGCCTAATAAGAAAACAACAAGCTAAACAAGGAGCGCCCTCCATTCCTCATAAAAGTGGAAATTTTTGTGGTGATGCATCCTGATACTTAGACATGCATCTCAATATTACACAAGAGAGAATATGTATCCTGTCAAATACAATGCCCCAGTCATATAGTTTGTTCTGTTAGATACCATTGAAAGTTCTTTCTAAAAATTAATTTTAACTTTCTTTATCACTAACTTCGTTGTCGCTCTTTCATTAGTTTTCTAATTTTCACTAAAAAACATCTACTCAATCCTCTTTGCCTACTTTCAAAATATAATATCTCATCTCATCATATGTTCTAGAAGAAGGCTAAATCATGTTTTGTACCTTCTCCTCAAGCTAAGCATAGGCTTCTTCCTAACTATTTTTCTCCAAGAACCCTTTTATAAGAGTAAAGTAGGTTTCATGCATGGATACACGCCATTCAAAAATATATGCTTCCAAGTTCTCAGAGCCATGTTGAGATATGATTGCAACATTGTAAGAGTAAAAACAGGACCTGATAATTCATTGCAAGGACATAAATGGAAAGCTAACAAACCAATATCATTCTGGTAATGGCAATGCTTTTCAATGACCCAAATAGGTTTCTCATGTTAATATGCCTTCCCTCATGAGATTCCTTGAGCACATCCCCCACCATGCATTGAACTTTTTCATTTCTTCCCTTTTTGTAAGAATTGATATTTTTTGGAGTGAAAGAGCAATGTTAAGACTAAAGTGAGGTTTGATATTTTAAAATCAATCAAGGAACTTGCATCTCAAATACGTCTTACTAGATCCAAGTGAGTGGAGGAGTACGTTATCACATCAAACAAAAAGCCTCACTTCAAAATAATCTCGGAAAATGGAAGAAAACAGGTCCTATATTCACACAATACTACATGGTAGTTCTAATTTATTAAGTTTTATAACACTTGGTACTGTTGATAAAGGCAAGAATCTGAAATTATAAATTGTACTTTTTCATTAATTCCATTTCACATAATTTTGTTTATTTCTTTACACGAAATAATTCTCCATTCATCTAATTTTGTCACAACAAGTCTGGAAATCCTTATGAATGCATAATAAACAATAGCTTTGTTAAATTTTGGGGTATTACTTTAATTAATGTAAAATGTTGTCATTTGGAAATGGATCTTGATAACTGGAGTTCAATAAATCATATAATATCAACGATTTCCTTGCAACCCTCCCCGCATTATTTATAACATATACTAAAAAAGTTTTATCCATATCTAGAATTGGAGCATTGAGAAAACCTTTCGGGATAAGATGCATGAATTAACCATAGACACATCCACAGACTTCCAGCCAAAAAATAAAAGAGTCATCCCTTCCACAAGAACACCTATAGCATTGGTCAACATTAAATGAAAAACATGCACACGAGAGCATAAGGAAGATAGAAATAAGCACAGGGGAAAATAGAAGAAGATTTCTATGAGAAGGAAAGAATGATTCAACTCAAATTAGTAATTCATTGCAAAAATTTACTCTGCATGCTTTCTTTGAAGCAGTCCTAAACATAAATGAAATGGATATAGGATATTTAACCTATCCACTTAATAAGGGGAAAATATGGAAGATAAGAAGTTGGAAATAAAAATGCTAATATTTGATTAACTTGGCTAATGTATTAACATTTAGCCTAAGAAAACAAATGTGCTTTCTTTGAGATGTAATAGAAGAAGGGTTATTAATCACTCCTGCCATTTTGGCACATGGCAAGGTAAGGCATGGTTGGTATACAATGTGGTAGATGCAATGATAATATTTTCTTATTATGCAATCATGACATTGCCATTTCTTATTTCAAACCAACCTTTGATGCTTTTGTAAGCACAACAAAAGCAACCAAGGTGGAGGTGGATGTTTTAGTAGTTGATAAAACAACAGTACCGAGAGTTGCTTTCATAATCATGAATGCAATTTAATATCACTTTGAGGCCCAATAACAAGAAGGACTTAGAAAAGACTTCCATAATATTGTTTCCAAGCAATGGAAGAGATGAAAGGTTAGCAGAGGCAGGAATCGAAATCCCAGATCGTCTCAAGCACAACCCTAAATCTCAAGATGGTACCCTAAAATCCTTGAGGACCTATAAATATGTTGGAAAGCTTCATTTGGATTCTCAAATGATCATTGACACAATGATAAGTATTTAATCCCAAACTCCTTTAACTCGATGCACCGAAACAATTGCATGCATTTCCAAACTTTCTAGACATAATAAACTCAAAAAAACTTGATGCATAATCATCTAAACCTATTTTGCAATCTCCTTAATCAGTTGATCATTTGATGACAAGAATTCATAAATCTTATCTGTAATTTTGATGCTAAATAAGATATTGAAAATATTTAAATCAATGATAATTACAAAAATGACAACTTATCAAAAACTACTAAATACAAATAACCTCTAGATGAAACAAAAATTGATTATGACATGCCTTTTTCTTGATAAATACTCTCCAGGAATTGAAAAATGTATCTTGTGTAGCATACATTAAGTATTTCTCAAATTGGGTTCCAATAGCCAACACAATATCTCCTAAGCATGAGAACTCTAATTTGCATAGATCATTTTGACACATAAGAAAAGATCAAAAAAATGCTAAAAGAATTCTCTAATGGAAAGGTGGATATTTTGATACACACAACCCTTTTATACCTTTTATCTATAACCATTAATGTTAAAAAAGTACACAGGAAAGCTACGAAAGCAAGGGTAGTTTTTTGGAGCAACTGAATGCACTACAATCCATCATACTCACAAAAAATTCAATATGATGACAACAAAACTACATCCACATTTTCCAAATCTTAAATGTTTCAAAAATCAACAATAATTTTTTCTAGCTCGATGGATGCAATTCTTTTATTTCTCATAATAAAGAGAAGGAAGCAATTTTGTTTAATTTAAATATATATTTTAAACAAATTCATATAACTATTATCCTTTTTCTACTATTAATGAATCACAAACTTGAAGTGTGTATTTTTTTAATTCATTTATTTGAATCTCTTAAAGGGACTCAACCTCAAATCAAGGGATGGGGAAGACCATCCAACAATGACAACAATGATTCACAAACACTATGTTGATCACAACAGCGACAAAATATTTTGTCTAGATGATCATGTTGTTGAATTTTGTGTATCAAAAGGATGTTGTTTTTAATTTTTGGAATCTTCGTCATTTCTAACTTGTAGTCTTTCCATTTTAATACATTTTGTTATATTTGATAATTAGAAAAGGTTTGCCTTAAATTTTAAAATTTTAATAACCTCGAAAATTGTAGCTACAATAGTTTCTTTTACTAACCATTTTCTTTATAACAATGTCCAAAAAAAAATATTGATTTTTTAGCACTTACAAGAAATACTTTAAAAAATGCAATTGCTTTACCATTTTTTGTTTTTTTGTTTTTATTTCATAATGTGAAATTTAAGAAATTATTTCCGTTTTGTTTTTTATTTTGTTTTTTAGTCATCCCATCCACAAAAATGCGTATATAATTGACCAACATTAAATGACAAACACGGACATGAGAGCACAAGAAAGATATGCATAAGAACGAGAGAAAATACAATAAAATTTCTACGAGAAGGAAAGAATGATTCAACTCAAATTAGTAACGCATTTCAGAAATTTATTAAGAAGGGGAAAAATGGAAGATAAGAAGGTGGAAATGTGGATTTTAATATTTGATTAACTTGGCTAATGCCTCAGCGTTGATCCTAAGAAAACAAATGTGTTGCCTTTCAGATGTAATAGAAGGAGGGATATTAATCACTGCGACCGTTTTGGGATGGAGCAAGGTATGGCATGGTTCGCATTGAAAGTGGTAGAAGCAATGGTAAATTTTTCTTGTTATTAAATCTTGACATTTTGGCTGCTTATTTCAAAACAACCTTTGATGCTTTTGTAATCAAAACAAAAGAAACCAACGTGGATGTTCTAGCTATTGATAGGACAACAGTACTGAGAGCTACTTTCATAATCATAAATGCAATTTAAGATCTATTTGAGGCCGGCTCATAAGCAGGACATGTGAAATACTTTTATATTCTTGCTGCCAAGAAATGGAAGAGATGAAAAGTTAGCAAAGGAAAGAATCAAATTCCCAGAACCTCTCCACCAAAACCCTAACTCTCAGTGTGGTACTGTTAACACTCAGATTGTCCCTTTTGACTCCTAAAGGGATACGGCCGAGGTAACCACAAACCAAGCTTTTGACAGCAGGTCCTAACCTACCAACAGTCAGAGAGGGCTCTCTCTTTATGATTTAACTTTATTTAAGGGATGATTTTAGGCTAGATATGA
Source organism: Pinus taeda (assembly GCA_000404065.3). NCBI lineage: Eukaryota > Viridiplantae > Streptophyta > Pinopsida > Pinales > Pinaceae > Pinus > Pinus taeda. The sequence continues at coordinate 199,722 of APFE030668936.1, read as the reverse complement.
TGCACAAGGGTTTTGATTGAGTTTCGTGGGAAGGATGATGCTTTCAAGCAGAGAGGCATGCATAGTGTGATAGGTTCAAACCACTGGGCATGGAGTCATGGAGTATGACTGCTAGTGTGTTTTCTTGGTCATAAGAGGAATATGGAGCAAGATAGCTACACATAAAACAACATTCAGGCTAAATGGAGATGGAATGAAGGCTAAGTGATGAGAGGCACTTAAGAATCTCTCGTTCAACTTAACAGAGGGAAGGCGAATGAGCTCTATCTAGGAGTGGTTAAGAATTCCTAGATAATTGTCATACATGGGTGAATTAGGGGAAATATGAGCCAAAAGGAATTCATATTTCATAGCCAATTCAGAGGAAAACATAAAGAAGCCACAGAAATTGAGCATAGAGTGCAGCCAAGCAAATTCTAAACTAATCATTTTTTCTGCAACTTAGAAGGTAATACATGGATGATATGAGCATTTACGAATGGAAAACAGAGATAAGAAGCACTTATTGAGTCATGTAATAGCACAAGAATTCCACAGTCACTCTTCAACCATTAAACACAGCAAACAATCCATTCTCCAAGCTTGTAAGCAGTCTTTGATTATAGAAAATATCAGATATACAGTGCGAGTCTCTCTTGGAGTGAATCAACCAACCCCCCCTTTTCACTATACAGAGGGAGGTATAAATAGAGAAAAAATCTACAAAATATCTACAACAGCAGATCTGATAGCAGATCTGGAGAAATGAATGCTTCTGACCTAACATTTATTGCAAATAAATGAAAGAATGCCTATCTACCAGTTGTGCAGGGACAACAGCCTCAAGAATGAATAAATGTCAATCCCTCGAGCCATGCGCTATCCTCACGGCCATAATTGCGCATGGGGCTCAGCAGTACTGCTCCAAAATGTGGCTTGATACATTGTCACTGTAATAACTCTGCCTTGAAATCCTTCCTCCGCGCCTTCAAGTGGTCCTGCTGCCTTAAATGGTAAAACTGTGAGTTGGTGAGCCTTTATGGCTCAAATGATGCTTTGCTACATTTATTGGGGCCTTTTGATTTCATCTGCTTTGGAAGATCTAGACTGATACACTTTGCCACTTCCTCTGATCTTTTTTGACATTAAATGGGGCCATATCTTTCCTTTGATATACTTTGACACTTGAATCTGGCCACTCTGATACTCTTTAAACTATCAAATCTCCCCATTCTGCTCTTTTAATGCAAAATAACTACTGCAAATGCTTTCCGTGGCCTTTGGGATGCTATCGGTGCTTGGTCGATCCCAAAAGGGTCTTTAAACTGATAAAATTCCATAATTGATGGAGAACCAGCGCTCTGGAGGCATCTGAGGAGGAAACATGCCTTTAGAAGTGTTTTTTGGGCCAGAGCGACTTAGAAAATTGCTGCAAAACTCATTGTTTCTTCTTTTCTGGGCGGGTGCAATCACCGCATATAAAACCTTTGAAAACAGCCCATTTCCAAATAACACAGAAAATGTGTCAAAACATGAAATTTTAATGAAAAATTGGCTTTGGCGGGCCCTGCGAACAACTTTAAGTCCTGACTGTTGGATCCGGCATGAGCCGATCTAGCAGCTGGTGCTAAATCGCATATCGGCAGATCGGGGGTCCCAACACATGATACTTCTGACGAGTGATGAACCCCGCGGACCCGAAAATGCATTAAGGCCTTCTTTTATTGATACCGAGTCCGGCCCGTCGGCGAACTCTCATCGGTGGATTTGCAATGAAAATGGGTCATCAGACCCGAAATCCTTCAAAACTTCTTTTTATTGCTTTTCGGCACCGGCATATCGGAGCAATATGTGGGGTTGCTGCGATAAAACGTTAGCCGTTGATCTGGGGCCCAAAATAGATGGATGTGATTAAGTCAGGACTTCGGCAATCAGCGGGGGCAATGAGGGTTCTTGCTAAGTTTCAGATAAACTTAGCAATTCCCAAGGATGTATATGGTTATTTTTCAACCAGGGGGAGGGGATAAGTATATAGGGGAGTTATATACATAGTTTTAGTAGGGGAAGGGGAAATAGATAGGGAGCTACATAGTAAAGTTAGTAGTTAATATGACAATGATGAGAAAAAGCGCTAAGTATGATGTCTTACGCTATCAATGGGGGAAAATGACTCATAGAAGAAGTGTGTACATTCCTTGAGTGAAGGAGATCTTCACCAAGGCAAATGATATGGAGAATAATGAAACTAAGAGGTATCAAGCATATCTTGACCTCTTTAGGGGAAGTTAGTGAGTAATTTGGGGGAGAGGAAGAAGGGGGGAGTTAGACATGCCTCGCTCGAAGTCCTCCAAATAAAAAATGCCTCAAAAAAAAAACGAATTGCTTATCAAAATTGGAACACAACAGTGGCACTTAAATTAGCACACTCTCATGGACACTTCTTTGGCCATCTGTAGCAAATATGGAGCATTGCAGCATGCATAGTACGACATATTTGGCATGCAAAAATGTCAATCATGAAAGATGATTAACCTGCTACAGCAGGAGGTTAACAGTGGCTCCACTTGGGGATGCCTTCTCCTTGTGGGAAGCCAAGAACAGCAGGTCAGAATGCCTTGATCTTCAATTGTTGCTGTACTCTGCAAAATTCCCTTTGTCGGCTGCCTTATTAATCCTACCTGCCTATCCTAATCAGCACTTATTTTGCTGTTTGGTGAAATGAAATATCCAATGCAGCCACTTAAGTATTATGAGCATGAACGAGCTTTGCTGCTTGTGCTTGCTGGTGAGAAAAACTGAGATCTTGCAATCTGATGTGGCTTTGTTAATCTTTGAGAAGATTAGGAAGCTACTGACCTCCTTCACTGTGTTTAAATACTGTAAAAAATTGTCCTGCAACATATATATACAATTGTTGGGCTGAATTAAAGAACTGTACAAAGGTTTGGGACAACTATCAAGCTTTGGAATTGGAAGATCATCAGCAACTTGACATTGAGCCTTACAGCCTTCTAATGGAGAAGGGCACTGATTTATTTCATCGCTTAGCCTACCATTTGATGGATTATTCAAAACTTGGAGCGATACTTGCAACTTATTACAAACAGGCTCGAATGGGACTTGACTGATTTGCGCTTGTTCTTCTTCTTCTTCTTCTTCAAATACTTGAGATATCTAAAAACCAAGAGGTAGGGGATCCACTTGGATCATTTGATCACATGCTTCTGCTTCTAAGTCTTCCTCAATCTAATATTTGATGGCTCTTTGGGGCTGCAAAACTAGAGGCAATACATTTTGAGCAAGAATTTGACTCTCCTCTAGAGGATCAATATCAACAATTAGTGACACTTGATTATACACAGCATGATAATTATCCTTAATAAATTGAAAAGATTCGAAACAAAATGGTAAAATTCTTGCGCTGAAATCAAAATTTTATGCATTTTCCTCCTCCTCTTCATAGCTGAAACGAGCACGTTGATCACTGCATTCAAGCTGCTGAGCCTGAACTTCACTTTCTGCCAAAATAGGATCTGTTCCTTCTGCGCTTCTGATTTGGTCGTTGTGCTCATAATCATCATTATACTCATCGTATTTTGGCAAGCAGTTGAAAGAAGAGAAGTTGTTATATTCATATAGTATATTAGGAGACTGCTCCATCATGTATGGCTGTATGAATATGTCATCTGTTTTGTGGCAGGTTTGTTCATGAATGTCACTACTTTCCTCTTACAAAACAGATGTGTTCTGGTGCTCTAAACATTCCACTTTTATTGTGATCTGCTACATCACTTCCTTTGTTTCTTTTAACAAATAAAGAAGTTTTTCTTCTTGCTTTGCCTTGCGTTGTTTCTCCCTCATCTTCAGATTTGCTTCCACGTCCACAGCCATGTCCTACATCTGTTTCATGGTGGACGGCCATCTTTCTCTCAAACAAAATTCCATTTTTGGATCAAAAGCTCTTGGATATTACAATAGATCTAAATCAGGGGGAGGTCTTATGTTCAGCGACATAGAATGGTAGACTTGATTGAATCTGTCAGAGAATTGCTTAACGGTTTCATCTGGACGCCTTTTTAACTCATCATAATCTTGAATAAGTGAGAGGAAACAAACTTTGATCATCCATCTATCCAGGAAGAGCTTGGAACACTGCTGAATATTAGAGATGTTGGCATCAGGCAATGCTTTAAACCAAGTCCTAACTTCACTTTGCAAAGAAAGGGAAAACAGCCTGAGACTGACATCTTCCTCTTCCACTTCAAAGATATTACGATAGTCTTCAAAAGCCTGGATATGTTTCTGGGAAGTAATACCATTCTCTCCATCAAATCTTGGGAGATACTCAGGATGTTTCTTAGGCAATGGATTGAGTACGGGAGGCAAAATGAGTGACTTATATCTATCAGGAACTTTAAGAGACACATGAGTATATACAGGAACTGGAAGACTGGGCTCTATTTTTGGTTCCTCCTCGGCTATATGATGATCATCAATAGAATTAGAAGGCTACTGTTCAGATATGCAAGGAGGCTTTTCACCAACATTTTCCAAAGGAAAATCATAAAAATCTGATCTAAAATTTTCTGTAAAATACAATATACATTGCAAAATTTTATGGAAGAGAAAGAACATGATCCCTTGGATAATAATCCAAGTCAAAAGCCTGGTCCGCTTATACATTTATTTTGGGTTCATTTCTCCAGTGGAGTCTTTATTATGAGGATGATGTGGAGTCGCCAAGTGGATGAATTAACCTTGAAGTGCCTGATCTCTGTCCACCGTCACAGATCAAATCTAAACATGAAAATAGCCCTGAAGAAATGGAACACTTTCTCCAAAAAACGAGGCAAACTGATCAAAATTGGGGATGTACAGTAATAAACAAATGATTCAGGTCCCCAGTTGAGTCACCATTATGTTAACACTCAGGTTCTCCCTTTTGACTTCTAAAGGGATACGGCCGAGGTAACCACAGACCAAGCTTTTGACTGCAGGTCCTAGCCTACCAGCAGTTAGAGAGGGCTCTCTCTTTATGATTTAGCTTTATTTAAGGGATGATTTTAGGCTAGATATGATGCACAGGGGTTTTGATTGAGTTTGGTGGGAAGGATGATGCTTTCAAGCAGAGAGGCATGCATAGTGTGATAGGTTCAAACCATTGGGCATGGAGTCATGGAGTAAGACTGCTGGTGTGTTTTCTTGGTCATAAGAGGAATATGGAGCAAGATAGCTACACATAAAACAACATTCAGGCTAAATGGAGATGGAATGAAGGCTAAGTGATGAGAGGCACTTAAGAATCTCTCGTTCAGCTTAACAGAAGGAAGGCGAATGAGCTCTATCTAGGAGCAGTTAAGAATTCCTAGATAACTGTCATACATGGGTGAATTAGGGGAAATATGAGCCAAAAGGAATTCATATTTCATAGCCAATTCAGAGGAAAACATAAAGAAGCCACGAGCATAGAGTGCAGCCAAGCAAATTCTAAACTAATCATTTTTTCTGCAACTTAGAAGGTAATACATGGATGATATGAGCATTTACGAATGGAAAACAGAGATAAGAAGCACTTATTGAGTCATGTAATAGCACAAGAATTCCACAGTCACTCTTTAACCATTAAACACAGCAAATAGTCCATTCTCCAGGCTTGTAAACAGTCTTTGATTATAGAAAATATCAGATATACAGTGCGAGTCTCTCTTGGAGTGAATCAACCAACCCCCCCTTTTCACTATACAGAGGGAGGTATAAATAGAGAAAAAATCTACAAAATATCTACAACAGCAGATCTGATAGCAGATTTGGAGAAATGAATGCTTCTGACCTAACATTTATTGCAAATAAATGAAAGAATGCCTATCTACCTGCTGCACAGGGACAACAGCCTCAAGAATGAATAAATGTCAATCCCTCGAGCCATGTGTTGTCCTCATGGCCATAACTGCGCATGGGGCTCAGCAGTACTGCTCCAAAATGTGGCTTGATACATTGTCACTGTAATAACTCTGCCTTGAAATCCTTCCTCCGTGCCTTCAAGTGGTCCTGCTGCCTTAAATGGTAAAACTATGAGTTGGTGAGCCTTTATGGCTCAAATGATGCTTTGCTACATTTACTGGGGCCTTTTGATTTCATCTACTTTGGAAGATCTGGACTGATACACTTTGCCGCTTCCTCTGATATTTTTTGACATTAAATGGGGCCATATCTTTCCTCTGATATACTTTGACACTTGAATTTGGCCACTTTCTCTCTCTGATACTCTTTAAACTATCAAATATCCCCATTCTACTCTTTTAATGAAAAATACCTGCTGCAAATGCTTTCCGTGGCCTTTGGAATGCTATCGGCGCTTGGTAGATCCCAAAATGCTCTTTAAACTGATAAAATTCCATAATTGATGGAGAAGCAGCGCTCTAGAGGCATCTGAGGAGGAAACATGCCTTTAGAAGTGTTTTTTGGGCCAGAGACTTAGAAAATTGCTGCAAAACCCATTGTTTCTTCTTTGTTGGGCGGGCGCAGTCACTGCATACAAAACCTTTGAAAACGACCCATTTCCAAATAACACAGAAAATGTGTCAAAACAAGAAATTTTAATGAAATTTTGGCTTTGGCGGGCCCTATGGACAACTTTAAGTCCTGGCCGTTGGATTCGGCACGAGCCGATCCAGCAGCTGGCGCTAAATCGCATATCGGCAGATCGGGGGTCCCAACACATGATACTTCTGACGAGAGATGAACCCTGCGGACCCGAAAATGCATTAAGGCCTTCTTTTATTGATATCGGGTCCAGCCCATCAGCGAACTCTCATCGGTGGATTTGCAATGAAAATGGGTCATCGGACCCGAAATCCTTCAAAACTGCTTTTTATTGCTTTTCGGCTTCGACATATCGGAGCAATATGTGGGGTTGCTGTGATAAAACGTTAGCCGTTCATCTGGGGCCCAAAATAGATGGATGTGATTAAGTCAGGACTTCGACAATCAGCGGGGGCAATGAGGGTTCTTGCTAAGTTTCAGATAAACTTAGCAATTCCCAAGGATGTGTATGGTTATTTTTCAACCAAGGGGAGGGGATAAGTATATAGGAGAGTTATATACATAGTTTTAGTAGGGGAAGGGGAAATAGATAGGGAGCTACATAGTAAAGTTAGTAGTTAATATGACAATGATGAGAAAAAGTGCTAAGTATGATGTCTTATGCTATCAATGGGGGAAAATGACTCATAGAAGAAGTGTGTACATTCCTTGTGTGAAGGAGATCTTCACCAAGGCAAATGATATGGAGAATAATGAAACTAAGAGGTATCAAGCATATCTTGACCTCTTTAAGGGAAGTTAGTGAGTAATTTGGGGGAGAGGAAGAAGGGGGGAGTTAGACATGCCTCGCTTGAAGTCTTCCAAATAAAAAATGCCTCAAAAAAAAAAAACGAATTGCTTATCAACATTGGAACACAACAGTGGCACTTACATTAGCACACTCTCACGGACACTTCTTTGGCCATCTGTAGCAAATATGGAGCATTGCAGCATGCATAGTATGACATATTTGGCATGCAAAAATGTCGATCATGAAAGATGATTAACCTGCTGCAGCAGGAGGTTAACAGTGGCTCCACTTGGGGATGCCTTCTCCTTGTGGGAAGCCAAGAACAGCAGGTCAGAATGCCTTGATCTTCAATTGTTGTTGTACTCTACAAAATTCCCTTTGTCGGCTGCCTTATTAATCCTACCTACCTATCCTAATCAGCACTTATTTTTCTGTTAGGTGAAATGAAATATCCAATGCAGCCACTTAAGTATTATGAGCATGAACGAGCTTTGCTACTTGTGCTTGCTGGTGAGAAAAACTGAGATCTTGCAATCTGATGTGGCTTTGTTAATCTTTGAGAAGATTAGGAAGCTACTAACCTCCTTCACTGTGTTTAAATATTGTACAAAATTGTCCTGCAACATATATATACAATTGCTGGGTTGAATTAAAGAACTGTACAAAGGTTTGGGACAGTTATCATGCTTTGGAATTGGAAGATCATCAGCAACTTGACATTGAGCCTTACAGCCTTCTAATGGAGAAGGGCACTAATTTATTTCATCACTTAGCCTACCATCTAATGGATTATTCAAAACTTGGAGTGATACTTGCAACTTATTACAAACAGGCTCGAATGGGACTTGACTGATTTGCGCTTGTTGTTGTTCTTCTTCTTCAAATACTTGAGATGGCTGAAAACCAAGAGGCAGGGGATCCACTTGGATCATTTGATCACATGCTTCTGCTTCTAAGTCTTCCTCAATCTGATATTTGATGGCTCTTTGGGGCTGCAAAACTAGAGGCAATACATTTTGAGCAAGAATTTGACTCTCCTCTAGAGGATCAATATCAACACTTAGTGACACTTGATTATACGCATCATGATAATTCTCCTTAATAAACTGAAAAGATTCGAAACAAAATGGTAAAGTTCCTGCGCTGAAATCAAAATTTTCTGCATTTTCCTCCTTTTTCATAGCTGAAACGAGCACGTTGATCACTGCATTCAAGCTGTTGAGCCTGAACTTCGCTTTCTGCCAAAATAGGATATGTTTCTTCTGCGCTTCTGATTTGGTCATTGTGCTCATAATCATCATTATACTCATCGTATTTTGGCAAGCAGTGTAAAGAAGAGAAGCTGTTATATTCATATAGTATATCAGGAGACTGCTCCATCATGTATGGTTGTATGAATATGTCATCTGTTTTGTGGCAGGTTTGTTCATGAATGTCACTACTTCCCTCTTGCAAAACAGATGTGTTCTGGTGCTCTAAGCATTCCACTTTTATTGTGATTTGCTGCATCACTTCCTCTATTTCTTTTAACAAATAAAGAAGTTTTTCTTCTTGCTCTGCCTTGCGTTGTTTCTCCCTCATCTTCAGATTTTCTTCCACGTCCACAGCCATGTCCTACATCTGTTTCATGGTGGACGGCCGTCTTTCTCTCAAACGAAATTCCATTTCTGGATCAAAAGCTCTTGAATATTACAATAGAGCTAAATCAGGGGGAGGTCTTATGTTCAGCGACATAGAATGGTAGACTTGATTGAATCTGTCAGAGAATTGCTTAACGGTTTCATCTGGATGCCTTTTTAACTCATCATAATCTTGAATAAGTGAGAGGAAACAAACTTTGATCATCCATCTATCCAGGAAGAGCTTGGAACACTGCTGAATATTAGAGATGCTGGCCTCAGGCAATGCTTTAAACCAAGTCCTAACTTCGCTTTGCAAAGAAAGGGAAAACAGCCTGAGACTGACATCTTCCTCTTCCACTTCAAAGATATTACGATAGTCTTCAAAAGCCTGGATATTTTATGGGAAGTAATACTATTCTCTCCATCAAATCTTGGGACATACTTAGGATGATTTTTAGGCAATGGATTGAGTACGGGAGGCAAAATGAGCGGCTTATATCTATCAGGAACTTTACGAGGCACAGTAGTATATACAGGAACTGGAAGACTGGGCTCTATTTTTGGTTCCTCCTTGGCTATATGATGATCATCAACAGCATTAGAAGGCTGATGTTCAGATATGCAAGGAGGCTTTTCAACAACATTTTCCAAAGGAAAATCATAAAAATCTGATCTAAAATTGTCTGTAAAATACAATATACATTGCAAAATTTTATGGAAGAGAAAGAACATGATCCCTTGGATAATAATCCAAGTCAAAAGCCTGGTCCGCTTATACATTTATTTTGGGTTCATTTCTCCAGTGGAGTCTTTATTATGAGGATGATGTGGAGTCGCCAGGTGGATGAAATAACCTTGAAGTGCCTGATCTCTATCCACCGTCACAGATCAAAGCTAAACATGAAAATAGCCCTGAAGAAATGGAACACTTTCTCCAAAAAACGAGGCAAACTGATCAAAATTAGGGATGTACAGTAATAAACAAATGATTCAGGTCCCCAGTTGAGTCGCCATTATGTTAACACTCAGGTTGTCCCTTTTGACTCCTAAAGGGATACGGCCGAGGTAACCACAGACCAAGCTTTTGACTACAGGTCCTAGCCTACCAGCAGTCAGACAGGGCTCTGTCTTTATGATTTTAAAAACAGGGGTTTTAATTGAGTTTGGTGGGAAGGATGATGCTTTCAAGCAGAGAGGCATGCATAGTGTGATAGGTTCAAACCATTGGACATGGAGTCATGGAGTAATACTGTTGGTGTGTTTTCTTGGTCATAAGAGAAATATGGAGCAAGATAGCTACACATAAAACAACGTTCAGGCTAAATGGAGATGGAATGAAGGCTAAGTGATGAGAGGCACTTAAGAATCTCTCGTTCAGCTTAACAAAGGGAAGGCGAATGAGCTCTATCTAGGAGCAGTTAAGAATTCCTAGATAACTATCATACACGGGTGAATTAGGGGAAATATGAGCCAAAAGGAATTCATATTTCATAGCCAATTCAGAGGAAAGCATAAAGAAGCCACAGAAATTGAGCATAGAGTGCAGCCAAGCAAATTCTAAACTAATCATTTTTTCTGCAACTTAGAAGGTAATACATGGATGATATGAGCATTTACAAATGGAAAACAGAGATAAGAAGCACTTATTGAGTCATGTAATAGCACAAGAATTCCACAGTCACTCTTTAACCATTAAACACAGCAAACAATCCATTCTCCAAGCTTGTAAGCAGTCTTTGATTATAGAAAATATCAGATATACAGTGCGAGTCTCTCTTGGAGTGAATCAACCAACCCCCCCATTTTCACTATACAGAGGGAGGTATAAATAGAGAAAAAATCTACAAAATATCTACAACAACAGATCTGATAGAAGATTTGGAGAAATGAATGCTTCTGACCTAACATTTATTGCAAATAAATGAAAGAATGCCTATCTACCAGCTGTGCAAGGACAACAGCCTCAAGAATGAATAAATGTCAATCCCTCGAGCCATGCGCTATCCTCATGGCCATAACTGTGCACGGGGCTCAACAGTACTGCTCCGAAATGTGGCTTGATACATTGTCACTGTAATAACTCTGCCTTGAAATCCTTCCTCCGCACCTTCAAGTGGTCCTGCTGCCTTAAATGGTAAAACTGTGAGTTGGTGTGCCTTTATGGCTCAAATGATGCTTTGCTACATTTACTGGGGCCTTTTGATTTCATCTGCTTTGGAAGATCTAGACTGATACACTTTGCTTCTTCCTCTGATCTTTTTTGACATTAAATGGGGCCATATCTTTCCTCTGATATACTTTGACACTTGAATCTGGCCACTTTCTCTCTCTGATACTCTGTAAACTATCAAATCTCCCCATTCTACTCTTTTAATGCAAAATAACTGCTGCAAATGCTTTCCATGGCCTTTGGGATGCTATCGACGCTTGGTCGATCCCAAAATGCTCTTTAAACTGATAAAATTCCATAATTGATGGAGAAGCAACGCTCTGGAGCATCTGAGGAGGAAACATGCCTTTAGAAGTGTTTTTTGGGCCAGAGCGACTTAGAAAATTGCTACAAAACCCATTGTTTCTTCTTTGTTGGGTGGGCGCAGTCACCGCATACAAAACCTTTGAAAACGGCCCATTTCCAAATAACACAGAAAATCGCATGGGCCGATCCACCAGCTGGCGCTAAATCGCATATCGGCGGATCGGGGGTCCCAACACATGATACTTCTGACGAGCGATGAACCTCGCGGACTCAAAAATGCATTAAGGCCTTCTTTTATTGATATCGGGTCTAGCCCGTCGGCAAACTCTCATCGGTGGATTTGCAATGAAAATGGGTCATCGGACCCGAAATCCTTCAAAACTGCTTTTTATTGCTTTTCGGCTTCGTCAAACCGGAGCAATATGTGGGGTTGCTACGATAAAACTTTAGCCATTGATCTGGGGCCCAAAATAGATGGATGTGATTAAGTCGGGACTTCGGCAATCAGCAGGGGCAATGAGGGTTCTTACTAAGTTTCAAATAAACTTAGCAATTCCCAAGGATGTATATGGTTATTTTTCAACGAGGGGGAGGGGATAAGTATATAGGGGAGTTATATACATAGTTTTAGTAGGGGAAGGGGAAATAGATAGGGAGCTACATAGTAAAGTTAGTAGTTAATATGACAATGATGAGAAAAAACGCTAAGTATGATGTCTTAGGCTATCAATGGGGGAAAATGACTCATAAAAGAAGTGTGTACATTCCTTGAGTGAAGGAGATCTGCACCAAGGCAAATGATATGGAGAATAATGAAACTAAGAGGTATCAAGCATATCTTGACCTCTCTAGGGGAAGTTAGTGAGTAATTTGGGGGAGAGGAAGAAGGGGGGAGTTAGACATGCCTCGCTTGAAGTCCTCCAAATAAAAAATGTCTAAAAAAAAAATGAATTGCTTATCAAAATTGGAACACAGCAGTGGCACTTAAATTAGCACACTCTCATGGACACTTCTTTGGCCATCTATAGCAAATATGGAACATTGCAGCATGCATAGAACGACATATTTGGCATGCAAAAATGTCGATCATGAAAGATGATTAACCTGCTGCAGCAAGAGGTTAACAGGTACCTTAAAATCCCTGAGGACATGTAAATATGTTGGCAAGATTCATGTGGATTCTGGAATCATCATTGACACAATGATAAGTATGCAACCGCAAACCCCTTTAACTTCATGCACCCAAACAATTGTGAGCATTTCCAAACTTTCTAGACACAATCAACTCAATGCACATTTATCTCAACCTATTTTGCAGTCGCTTTAATCAATTTATCACTATATGTCAAGCATTCACAGCCGTTATCTACAATTCTAATATAAAATAAGATATTGAAAAAATTTAAACCAATGATAATTACAAAATCGACATCTCATCAAAAACTACTAAACACAAAAAACTCTTGATGAAACATCATCAACAACTCAGCCTTTCGTGAATTTTTTGAAACCTTTGAAAATCCTTGATTAAGCTTCTAGAATTCCATTACATAGTTGATTATTGTATTTAATCATTTCATTATCAACACCTACGCACTGCACCGATAACTCTGGAGCACTCTGAAGTATAGGCATCACATACATTAAGTATTTCTCAAATTGGGATCCAATAGCCAACACACTATCTCCAAAGAATTGTTGGAATATTAATTTCAATTACCGTGCAATGCAAAACCGGCACACTTCCCTGCACCGCCTTATGCTGATCGTTGGTATTTCACCGGAGGGCAGCGATCACATCAGTCAGCCGACGCGTGTCTACGGCTAATGTTTCAAAACCACCATTCCCGGGGCATAAAGTTCAACAAGGAAGGGGCTTGCGATTTTGACCACAGCCGTCCGTTTTTTGAGAAGCAGATCAACAATTGATATACAGGCTTGCAGTAAGTTGTGTGACGTGAAGTGAATTTTTGTTTGACCTCCGTATGACTGACAATGGCTGTATGACTGAACCATATGAAAATTTGATTGAAAAGAGCTGGATACACGTGGAGTAAAATCTACGTTTGGTAATAAAAATTTATATGGCCACGTAAAGTAATTAAAGTAATTTACTACGGTTGTTGTTTTAGGTGAAGTGTTTAATTTTATTGTTTTTTACTTTACAGGAGTATGGGCACAAGTAAACACAGGTAAGTTTTTTTTATATATGTAATGTTTTTGTATTCGTTGAAGTGGATTTGTAACCCACGCAGCAGCGTGAAGAAATTTTTTTGTTGTTCTGAAACTTATAATATGTAGCAGCATAGAAACAAAGTGGTAGTAGTGTTAATACCTCTGCAATATAGGGTAGCAACACCAGAATGTAATTTCTGTTGTTGAAAAAGGAATACGCAGCAGCGTATGTAATGTTTTTTTTATTGCAATGTGAATGTAAAACTCATTGCAGTGAGAATGAAGAAATCTTTCACACAGTAGTGTGAATGTAATGGAAAGAATACGCAGCAGCGTGAAGTCTTTGCAGTTGTTCATTGAGAGAACAAAAGGAAACTCGCAGCAGAGCGAACGTAAGAAGTTTATTTTTACACACAGCAGTGTGAATGTTCTATTTGTTGTTGAACATGAAATGTAATACGCAGCAGCGTAGAAGAGCAATGTAATGGGAATGCATAACAGTGCAGAGAAAGTTTTTGTAGTTGAATATGTTATGTAATACGCAGCACCCAGCAGTGCATATGTATTGAAAGGTTTACAGATAGCAGTGTAATGTTTTTCAGGTGAAGGCAGAGTCTGTAATGCATAGCAGTGCAGAGATATTACAGCCTGAGCGCCATTGTGAAGAGCAGCACGAATGAAGAGATTTTTACACAGCAGTGTAAAATCTTAAAGCAGAGACTGAGTAATTTATTTGTGTGGAGCTGAAGTTGGAATCCCTCTATGTGAGGAAGATGCTTTTGTAACAGTAGTTGTGAAATCCCTCTGTGTGAGGAAGATACTTTTGTAACAGGATTTGTGAAATCCCTCTGTATGAGGAAGATGCTTTTGTAGCAACATTTGTGAAATCCCTCTGTGTGAGGAAGATGCTTTTGTAATACCATTTGGAGAATCCCTCTGTTAAGAGAAGGATGCTTTTGTAATAGCATTTGTGAAATCCCTCCGTGAGAGGAAGAATCTTGTAGCAGCAATCTTGTTAATGAATACAAGGTTTTTTTGTGTTGTTGAAACATCGTATTCAGAAAATAGTTTCTCGCCATCAAAACAGAGTGTTGCTGAAAAACCGTCGCTAAAACACTGCATTCAGCAATTGACGAAACTGCGTTGCTAAAACACCGTATTCTGCAAACGATTTTTGTTTCCGCTGTATTAATAAACAGAACATTTTTCTCTATTCATCTTTTGTTCTGGAATTATCAGAAATTCCCAACATGGTATCAAAGCATCTTTCCTCTGTATATTTGTTTTGGAATTAAACAGAAAATTCCCAACAAGAATGAGAGATGTAGTCACCATTTTGACATATAAGAAAAGGTCACAAAATGCTAAAATAATGCTCCAATGGAAAGTTGAATATTTTAATACAAAACCCTTTCATACTTTTTATCTATAACCATTAATGTTAAAAGAGTACACACGAAAGTTACGAAGGAAAGTCTAGTTCTTTGGAGCAACTGAATGCACTACAATCCATCATGGGCGTAATTCTTTTATTTTTCATAATAAAGAGAAGCAAGCAGTTTTAATTAATTTCCATATATATTTTAAACAAATTCATGTCACTATTATCTTTTTCTACAATTAATAAATCACAAACCTTAAGTGTGCATCATTTTAATTTTTTTATTTGAATCTCTCTACAAGACTCAACCTCAAATCAAGGGATGCAAAGACCATCCAAAAATGACAACAATGATCCCGAGACACTGTGTCAATCACAACAACTACAAAATCTTTTGTCTGGATGATCCTATTGTTGAATTTTGTGTATCAAATATAATGTTCTTAATTTTTGGAATCTTGGTCATTTCTAACTTGTAATATTTTTATTTTGATATATTTTTCTATATTTGCATTAGAAAATGAAACATTTTCAGTAAATTTTTAAATTTCAATAACCTTGAAGAGAGAACCTACAGTAATTTCGTTTACAACAATTTTTTCTCTATAACAATGTCCAAACACAGATATTGATTTTTTAGCACTTAAAATAAATACTTAAAAAAATGCAATTGCTTTAGCATTTATTGTTTTCTGTATTTCATAATAGGAAATTTAAGAAATGCTTTATGTTGTATTCCTATCAGACTTCATTACAACTAAGGACAAGTTTTTAAAAATATCTCGAGCATTATCAAGTTTCAAAATCTCCTAGTAGCCAGGCATATAATAGTTAACATCCCTGTTAACCTCGTATATATTAGGTTGAAAAAATCAATTAAACAAATTAATTTTCATATATATTTAAAACAAATTCATGTAACTATTATTTTTTTTCTACAATTAATGAATCACAAACTTCAAACTTGAATCAATTTAATTTATTTATTTTAATCTCTCAACAAGAATCCCAACCTCAAATCAAGGGACGGGGAAAACCATTCAACAATGACAACAATGATTTCCAGAGACTGTGTTGATCACAATAACTACAAAATATTTTGTCTAGATGATACTGTTTTTCAATTTTGTGTATCAAATATGATGTTGTTATTAATTTTTGGAATCTTGGCCATTTCTAACTTGTAATCTTTTCATTTTGATACATTTTATTATTTTTGGTAATAATAAAAAATCTTTTTCTAAAATATTTTAATAACCTCTACTTACGGTAATTTCCTTTACAACATTTTTCCTCTATAACAATGTCCAAACACAAATATTGATTTTTCAGCACTTACAAGAAATACTTTAAAAAATGCAACTGCTTTAGCATTTGGTTTTTTTCTGCATTTTATAATAGGAAATTTAAGAAATTCATTATGTTGTACTTCTATCATAACTCAAGAATTATAGTCTCAAAAGCTCCTAATACCCAGGGATATAATAGCTAACATCCATGTTAACGTCTCTTGGTGTACATGCACTTAGACTAGCTGTGTTGGTGTACATGCACCTAGATTAGCTCCAGTTAACTTATTGCTTGCATGTGGCACATATACACATTAACATAAGATAAAGCACACTTAGCTTTAGTTAGCTTTAGTTATTGCATGTACAACTAAGTTTAACTTAGTTCCTTTTATGTATTTATTCTAAAACTAATATTGTAGAATTGATTTTTCATTCCTTTCTCAATTCTTGCTCGCTTCCTTCCTTCTCTTGCAAGCTTGTTTATTGTTTTGCAGATCTAGATCTGTGTATCTCAAAATCTTACATGGTATCAGAGCATTGGGATTTGTAATCAGTGCACAAGCAATTTTATTTGTAGGTTCAGAAGATTGAAGCAAAAACAAAGAATGGAGTCTAAATTGGAGTTTCCACAATCGGCAATTCTCACTCCATATAATTATTTCGAATGGAAGCCAAAGATTCAACTTCATCTCAGAAGTAGAGGCTTATTTC
>APFE030668936.1:148317-166056 GCA_000404065.3 Pinus taeda | reverse complement strand
TTGCCTTGACCTCTTCCTCTTCCAAAAGACATCTGGGTCTTAAAGGCTTGCTCTAGAGATGAGTTCATTCCTACTCAATCTCTGCTCATGTGTTATCAGTGATGCATGTAGCTCATCAACTGAAAAGTTTGAGAGATCCTTTGTCTCTTCAATGGTGGTGACAATAGCATCAAACTTTGAGGGTAAGACCCTCAATATTTTCTCCACAATCCTCCTTTCTTCAATGGTTTCTCCATGAGTCCTCATTTGTGTGATCAGATCAATTACATGTGTGAAAAATGAGTCAATGTTGTCTGACTCCTTCATGTACAGGGTTTCAAAATCTCTCCTCAGCAACTGTAGTTTTGTTGTCTTCACTTTCTCCATGCCTTGATAGGCTGTCTTGAGGGTTTTCCATGCTTCCTTGGATGTCTTAGCTGTTGCTATCCTTGGAAACATACTCTGGTCCACTGCTTGATACAAAAATACAAGGGCTTTTGAATCCTTCTTCCTATTGCTCTTCAATAGATCCTTCTCTGCTGGAGTTAATCTATTAAACTCATTTTCATCTGCTGGTTCTTCATAACCATCTTGAACTAATTCCCATAAATCTTGACAGGCAAACAGGGCTTTCATGGTTATTGCCCAATAGTCATAGTTTTTCCCATTAAACTGTGGGAGTTGGGTGTTAAACATACCCATACCAGTGCTTGTGCTGGCCAGTGCTTGTGCTGGCCATTCCTTGCATCCTTAGTTATGCTTCAATTTCTTTACTGTGTATTTTTAAAACAACTGACTGCTGCAACAAAAGACTCCTCCCTTCAGCTTCTTTGTCACCTTCAAAGAGCCTAAGCCTGCTCTTATACCACTGTTGGGGATTTTTGAGGCAAAATCCCAAAAACACAAAAATTCAAGCACATAGAAGCAATGCTTTGTTTCCTTTACTCCAGGATCTTTTAGTGCATAGGGAAGCTTAAAAAAAATTTACTGAAGAACAGAGTATTGCACCACCATAAAAGATTTCTATTCATTAAAATAAAAATTACTGATACATATTCATCCTCTTTCACTCAGAGGGATTCACCAAAACATTTTAACAAAAATTACTCTGCCTCTGTTATAATTGATTTTTACACTGCTGTGTAAAATCTACATTCACATTTACTGCTGTAAAAATGGTTTTACATTTACAAAACTTACTGTTCCCTTTTTCACTGCTGCGTGAAACAATTCATGGTTTTTGATACAAACTTCCCCCTGGTTTTCTTCATTCACTTCTTCACTTCTTCGCTCCTGCACTGTTGTGCGTTTTTCATTTCTTACACTTACCAGAATGGTCAACTACAAAAAAAACATAAAACATTCTATCGTATGCAACCACAACACCAAAAATAATTACCTTGCGTACATGACCATACTCCCCTAAAAAAAACATTAAAATTTAAGACCATTTACCTATGCCCATGCCTATTTTAAATCACGGCCATACATGTCTTAAGAAAAATTTAAAAATCCACCTACGCATATGACAAATATTTAATGAAGGTATGGTCAAAAATAAAACTTGATTTTACTCCACGCTAAGCTTTATTTGATGCAGGTTTGTGATGCCCGTCAACAGTTGATTTGCACTCCTGGAATCGAACGGCTGAGGTGAATATCGGAAGCCTTTTTAACCGAACTTTATTCTACGTAACATTTATTGCAGCCTTGTATGCAACTTTGAACAATCAACGGTGGATAATGCTGGAGCACATCAGACGGCGGAGGAGAATATCGGAAGCCACTTTTTAACAGAACTTTACCTTCCGATAAAGTGTCAGAGGACCTTCCGATAAAGTGTCAGAG
The DNA here is from genome assembly GCA_000404065.3 of Pinus taeda. NCBI lineage: Eukaryota > Viridiplantae > Streptophyta > Pinopsida > Pinales > Pinaceae > Pinus > Pinus taeda. The sequence goes on along the minus strand of APFE030668936.1, from coordinate 164,229 downwards.
GATGATGTCACGCCTCATCCACGCATCAACTCCAAATTGTATCGGAGCTCTTGTGTACGGAAACTGCCTTCAACCAAAAGCTGTAAAGTGTCGGAGGACCTTCCGATAAAGTGTCAGAGGATGATGTCACGCCTCATCCACGCATCAACTCCAAATTGTATCGGAGCTCTTGTGTACGGAAACTGCCTTCAACCAAAAGCTGTCCGATAAAGTTACTGGCGGTTTGTGGTTTTGCAACTATGGTTTCGGAGGATGGTACAACAACGTTGAAATTACATTTTCAACATGGATCAAATAAGGTGATTCTATTATCCAAAAATGGGGTTAAAAAAAAGAAATTGATATATAAAATCGTAGGAAAATGATATAGATGCTTTTGTGTGAAGAAATTTTGTTGGAAATATTAACGTACTAGGAAATGTATGTATCTTAAGATCGTAGGAGCGAGACTGAACTGTCCAGTATTGTCATCTAATTTCCCGTCACCATTACGTGAGTTACCATGTGTAAAGATCAAATGTACAAAAATATAATGCTTAGCTCAGATGGTAACAAACTCTCTTACTTGGTCTACATTGGACATATAATTCACATAGAGAATTGTTCCAAATTAGGTTCAATTCAAGGGAAAATGAAATCACTCATACCATTTATTTTATATTTAAACTTACCATACAATTATGCGAAATTAGAAGTAGCATGCTCACTATAAAGACAGAATATTTCATAAGGATAAAATAGGGAGCTTTGTATTTTTCTTCAAAATCATAATTGATTTAAGAACGAACTTCATTATGAAAAGCGACAATGAGAAATAATTTCGAACAGAGAAGTAATAGACCAAATGGCCAGGAAAATCCCAGCAATGGGAGATATTATAATTAAAATTTTAAACTGTACACTCAGTAAATAAAATTAATCACAAACCCTGAGGGTCTAATACATATATTAAAGGAATAAGTACATCGTGCGTAGTATTCCTGAAGTGAGCCGAACTCACTTAACAATCCAGACCAATAAACATACATATCCTACAGTTTAGGAGATCTGCACTGTCAACTGAATTAGCTCCTAGCTTCTCGAGATGGATTACGCACTGAGCCCGACATTCGTAAGAGACGGCGAGTGCATGGAGTTTTAGTGATAAAAAAAAGGGACCAACCTGTGAAAATAGGGCTAACAGTTAGTGTGTCCAGGGCTGTCACTGAGTGAAGCATAGATATAGGAATATTATATGTGTATATACATGTATAACATTAAAAGAAAATAATTAGGTGAGAATAATGCTTCGAATAAAAATGCAGAGTGAAATATATACATCAAATATGTAATCTTGAATTACCTTAACAGGGAACAGCTAATCATAAAGGGTAGTCTCGTCATAATCTTCAGAATTCTAAGGAGAGAGCTATAGGAAACAAATAAAACAGAACAAAATAAATGAAAAACTATGAGGAAAGGGGAAAGCTATATGAACTCGTAAAAATAAAAAATAAAATACAAATTCTTATAGGGGGTCAACCCTGAATTCAACGAAAGAAGTAATAGCCATGGACCCTATGAATTTGTGGGGTACTCTGATAGTGAAGGGATCCCTGAAATTTGAGAAGGCTTTCCATAAGAAAGTAAATGTGACTGTCGCCTAACATGAAATTTGCAAGGAAGCGGAAAAGAAAATAAAAAACACATGAACAAAAAAATGAAAATACAGGGTCAATCAACGAGAAACTCGTCTCAATTGGGTGAAATACTAGAACTAGGAACAAAGGTGAGCAAAAATAGGTCTGTAATTGAATGTATCATGCAAGAAACCAAAAACTATCACTGAAAAGGTACTCGTAACCTAGAAAGAAAAAAATGTACCTGACGGTCAAGTGATGACCTCGAAATAGGCAAAATGTTGGAGTGTTGCTACACTCCTAGGTGAATGGGAGAGGGGCGCGAACTGAACCCTCTACTTCGCAGTGGTGCATCGGAATAGTAACTCTAAAAACCAGGGAAACAAAGAAAACAAACCATTAGAAAATTTCAGAACTGGAACGATGGAATTCAAGGATTGGTAACTGTGAGAGACATAAGCAGAATCAACGAGAGTGGAAAATGGAAAAATAGACGTACTACCATAAAACTTAAGAACCAACAATAGTTTGTACCAAAACATAAAAGGAGTAGGGGGCGTTGCCACGGTCCAGATGATTTCCCAGCTATCGAACCCTATTAGCACTTGCCATGACATTTGGTGGACCATACGAATCACTATGAAAAAATAACGAGTGGAACAAATACCTGGTGAATGAATATGGCTAGGGTTTTACGAATGCGGTATTCCCTGTTTGATCCACCGGATAGCCTCCCACTATCTAAGCAAGTAGGACTGACAGCCCGCGTGAAGTTCACATGGACTAGGTGTGCGTGGCAACTAAGGGTTCATTCACAACGCTCAAGACCATAAGTGCCACTTGATCTTGTATTACGAGGCTATTAACATGCTCATTATGTTTGAATGAGGGTAACCCAACTTTTACCACCCTAACGTTTCACCATAGTCATGATATCACCAACAACATAGGTACACCCAAATTAGGCTTAATGCATAAAGTGCACCATGGAAAAGGGGTATAGGGTCTATGTTTCCTTACCATTGAATAAGGGTTATTTTAATGTCACCCAAAGTTTGAAAAGAACTTGAAACTCTCATAAAGTTTTCTCAAAATCCTTTGTTACGCTCCTACACCTGCAGTAGTCTTTCAACCGCTTATAGCGAGGTGCAGCACTACCAAACACTTTCTTTTCACCAATATTTATGTTCATGGACTACGCCTTAACATTCGATACTTATTTTTCTTCACCAAGTATTATTATTGTTCCTTTATACTAATGAACACCCATACACATTCATTATCCACATCAATTATACATGAAGAACACAATTGCAACATTATAAAGCGAAGGGAAACTCCCTGAACAATCAGTGCCCAATTTCAATATATTATGCAACTTTACAATTTTACAAGTATACTCAGGAAACCCCAAGTTTCATACTTACCCAAATTTTCAACCCGGCAACACCTTCGTGTAGCCTCACCGTTTCAACACACGAGTTGCCTTGCTCGAGTCAGGCGAGCGCGCCCTCACACGGACCACCAACCAAAACTCCACAACCGAACTTCGTGTCACTCGGCGGGCAGGCGCCTTCGTGCACCCTCCACCCGCACTTACGACCGTTGGGCGAGCACCTCACCGCACTCTCCACTCGAGTCTCCAACCGGCGAGTGGGCGCCAACACGCACCTTTCCACCCGAGCTATAAACTGGCGTTTACCTTCTAACAGCAGGCGGGCGCATTCGTATGAACCATGACCCACGTTCACCTCTAAGCAGTGGGCGGGCGCCTTCGTGTGACCCACGACCCACGCTGTCACCCGTCACCAATACCTCGTGCCTATCCCATGTAGAGCTGCCCGTAGAGAGGGCGCATCACCTGTGCTTGTTGTGGCCTTCTCGTCACCCTTCGCACTTCTCTTCGATGATGAGCGAGTTCGAATGATCTTCGAATTGTTGTCCTTCGCCATGTTTCCATCTGCTAATATATACGATGGGGAACAGGGGTTGTGCCACCCGGCCGACCCTCCGTTCAACCTTCAATCCACCTGCCTTTGTTATGAAAATTCGCCTTAAGTGTTGGTCGGACCGCCTATGGCACAGGACCGCCATGCCACAGTTCACCCGAATTCACTAACTCGTGCAGTCGACCCATGGGTGATGTCCAACTCGTCCCCACGGTATAAGTTCGCCTTATCTAAGTCTCCCATGCGCATTTTACACATGCTCGCACGCACACCTTAGCCTCAACTTGTCGCACTTCGCACCGCATGACCGCAGGTCCTTACATCCTCCTCCACCTGAAGTCATTGTCGTTCTCGACAATATGCCATCCCAGTGACCATCCTGCCACCAAGATCATCATCTCAAATCGTCTCATCCTTGGTCCATGATATCAATCAGTCCATACACTACAACATCCCTGCAGCATATGTAAAAACAACTGTCTCCATCATGTGTCATCATGTAAGGCCTTCGGAGATGTGCGACGCAGTTGGGCGCCGGGCGACACGGGCGCATGCACGGGCAAACGCGATTGTGCGACCGACCGATTATGCGAGCGACAAAGGACCTTGCGACGAACATGCGACGAAGACTTTGCGATGGTGAACAAGCAAAGGTAAAGTGCGTTGGTTTATACCCACGATTGGGGCGCCATGCGATGGGGTTTGGCCGACATGCCATGGAGGGCTAGGCCGACTTAACTTGGCATTCGAAGGGGGTGTGCATAGCGTTGTGGGGCGGTCGGCTGGGCAGCCACCAACACACTACAACACATATATATGTGTAGCGTTGAGAGTGTTCAAACCATCACATTCGACATCACATCTTCGCACAAGTGAGTTGAGCGCAGGTCTAAGTGCGCAAGAGGCAAGGAGGGAAGGCACAGATCTCATGCGCTCGTTCTTGGGCGGACGTGCATGAAGAAGCGTTGGACTTGGTGTTGGCGGAGGTGCGGGCGAAGGTGCGCCCGGTGGTCGGGTGAGGCGTGCATGGTGAACGTGTGGCACTCGGTTTGTGCGACGACTTGGCGTGGGTGTCTTGGCGACTCGAGTCAGCACCCGCCCATCGTGCAAGTGTGCACGAATACTTGTTGGAGTGTTGAGATTGCGGACGGAGGTGTGCCTTGGTTGGAGGTGCCCGTGTGTGGTGACTTTGAGGTGCGCCCGAGTTGGGAAAACGACACGACGGTGCGATGAGGTGAATGAAGGATTGGTTAGTCATGCGACGACCGTGCGGAGGTGCCGACGAGCTGGGCAACCGAGTTTTCCGAAGTTGTGAAAAATTGGTTGTGTAAATTTGGGGTTTCCCAAGATTTAACTTGTGCATTGTAAAAGTGAAGATTATATAATATATTGATTCGGGCAAACTCATATTGCAGGGAGTTGCCCCTCCCTTTATATTGTTGTGCATTTCTCTTGTATAATGCTGTTGATAATGAATGTGTATGGGTGTTCATTGGTATAAAGGCACATTAATAATACTTGGTAACGAAAATAAAACTAAGTATGGATTGTTAAGGCGTAGTCTACAATTGTAAGTATTGGTGAAAAGAAAACGGTTGGTAGTGCCGCACCTCCCTGGCACGGTTTAAAGACTACCGTAGCCTTGGGGGCGTGACAGTTGGTATCAGAGCTCGTGAACAGGTTCAGGTGTTGAAGCATTGAAGCTGATACACAACTTGTCAGTTGGTATCAGAGCTCATGAACAGGTTCAGGTGTTGAAGCATTGGAGCTGATACACAACTTGACAGTTGGTATCAGAGCTCGTGAACAGATTCAGGTGTTGAAGCATTGAAGCTGATACACAACTTGACAGTTGGTATCAGAGCTCGGTTGGAGCTGGTGAGCTAGGTTGCTCGTGATGAAGTGACAGTGGAAGCAGTTACTTGCAGGTGAAGGAAGCTAGTTTCAAATACAAGTGGAACAAGTGTCGGTTCATGGTTGCAGGGGACTTGGTGAAGTTGGTGAAGGTTGGAACCGGAAGTCGTAGAGTGGGGCAGGCGGTACTACGTGCTGTTCATACGATTTGGGCACTTGTCAGGTGGGCAAGTGGGACTGCGTGTGGGTAGGTATACACGGTTTGGGCGTCTGTGGACCAAACAAAGTACAAACCGGGGAAGACGTGCAACAAGGCATGGCAGGTTTGGAAGAATGCGAAGGGAAGCACTTGCTTACCTTATACAAGTTGAAGCGGATGAAAGAGGAGAATCCCCGGATTTGAGAGAAGCTTGCAGTCTTGGAAAAGAATGTTGAAGATGAGCTTCTTCAACTTGGATGGACAATAAGCAAGATAAAATTGCAGATTGGACTGACAAGGAAGAGGAAGCCGTGATAGTTGAAGATGTTGTAGACATGATCATGATGGAGGATGAACTTGAGATTGATCAAGTTGGACCAGGATCGTGCAGTTTGCAGACATGTTTGGATGAGGGTACTCTCATGGAGGGACTTCATGATCATGATGATGACGATGTAAGTACATTTGATACTTGTGTTTCACTTGAGCATTTGGGAGATGAACCGTGTGCAAGGAAGGACAAAGTCAATTTGTCGATGCTAGGGAGCATCTTACCATGGATGACTATGATGAGACCTCGTATGGAGAAGCAAGGATTGTTGATTGTTGCAGAACTTGTTGGGGTTATTTTTGACCTTATGGTAGAAGGTACAAAGGCCTATGACAAAGGAGGAACATGATGATCGTTGTTGAGGAATGGGTCATGCTTTAGCCACATGGCTAAGTGCCCGGCATGACTCATGGACAAATTGGAGGGCACACACTTGAGTTGCTTGGGTGGACTTCTCATGGCCGAGACCAAGAGCAAGTCTTGGTGGAACCTTTGGTGGAGGAGCTATGATGGAGAGACTCATGTGATGATGATATGGTTGGGTGACCGAGTTCACTAGACCGAGGATTGCAGACTTGGATGAGGATGACCGATTGTTGTGATGGGTCTACTTGGTTGGACTACATGGCAACTTAGTCATGGACACCAGGTTGGAGACATGGAGCATGGCAGTCTTATGCAGGGACATTATGTGGGAGCACTTGTAGAGGTGTCACTTATGGGCATCCAATGAGGAGTGCTAAAGCAGGGATGTTGTGCAGGTGGATTTGCTAGTGTGACATGGAGACTTATTACTTATGAGCCTATGGAGAGGTTGTGCACTCTTGTACAACAAGGCCATGGGCTTGGATGGAGTTGTGAGCAGACTATGGGGCATTCTTACTACATGGAGAGCTGAGGCATCTTGCAGAGACCTTTGGGCCGAGACTTGTATGCTTGCTGAGATGTTGGTTGGATGGTTTATGGAGCTCATGATGACATGAGATTGTTGTGACTTTTGGGGACTTCATATATGGTGGACTTAGAGGATCTGATGCATTGAGGATCTGAGGTCAGAGACTTTGATGCAGGATGGGGTGCATACTTTCAAGTACATGTATGGGAATGGCTTGAAAGAGTGACTTGATTTGGAGGATCGATATGAGACACTTTGGAGTGATAGAGTTACGATGATGATGATGCCTTGGTGGCAACACTTGGGCATGGGTTGAGCTGAGACTCAACTACTTTTTACACATGGGAGCTAATCGATCTACGATCGTGGGTAGCACATGGATAGATGAGACAGGTGTGTACTTGTTTCTATGGCAGACTTGAGGGATGACACATTGCAGATATGATGGAGGTTGCTTCATGGAGTTGGATGTGGCATACCGAGAGTTGGATTTTGATGAGATGGTCTCTTTGTATTGAGGAGGCACACATATGGATGATGTTGGGATAGATGTGGCTGATTTCATGCAGCACATTGACACCAAACATCATGGACAACATGTTGCAGGTGAGATGAGGACTACTTCATGGACCTGAGCATGGATTATACCTATGGAGATGGATTCTTGATCGAGTTCAGGATGTGACAGGATGTTTTGAGAAACGACTAATGGTGGCATGAGGATGTTCACTCTCATGGTTTGAGCGTGATGGTTGGACTGATCACCCAACTAGTTCAGACATGGGGGACGTCAGTGAGCAGAGATGTGTTAAAATTGTGTTGGAGTATCATGGCAGCAATTCACGTGAGGATGACACATGATGAGGTCAACACGATATGTTGCAGTGGGCATGTAGCTCGAGATGGACAGGCCAGCCTTCCACGGTGGGGCAGCATGTGGAGATTATGACAGAGTGGTCGATGATCATGGATTGAGATGACTTTTGATATATGACATACCAATGGCGCATACCTTGGTATGGTTATCATGGTGACGGATGGTTGCCAAGGTGAGACATGGTGGAGATGGTAGTTCTACATATGTTGCAGTGATGGTTGTAGTATGTGGAGGAGTTGACATCATGGATGATCTTGGTGGATGGTTACTAGGATGGTATGTTGTCGAGGACGACAATGATTTCAGGTGGACGAGGATGTAAGGCCTTCAGAGATGTGAAACGCGGTTGGGCGCCGGGCGACCCGGGCGTGTGCACGGGCAAACGCGGTTGTGCGACGGGCGGTCATGCACGACGGTGCGACTGACCGGTTATGCGAGCAACGAAGGACCTTGCGACGAACATGTGACGAATACTTTGCGATGGTGAACAAGCAAAGGTAAAGTGTGTTGGTTTATACCCACGATTTGGGTGCCATGCGATGGGGTTTGGCCGACATGCCATGGAGGGCGAGGCCGACTTAACTTGGCGTTCGAAGGGGGTGTGCATAGCGTTGTGGGGCGGTCGGCTGGGCAGCCACCCACACACTACAACGCATATATATGTGTAGCATTGAGAGCGTTCAAACCATCACATTCAACATCACATCTTCGCACAACTGAGTTGAGTGCAAGTCTAAGTGCATAAGAGGCAAGGAGGGAAGGCGCAGATCTCATGTGCCCGTTCTTAGGCGGACGTGCACGAAGAAGCGTTGGACTTGGTGTTGGCGGAGGTGTGGGCAAAGGTGCGCCCGGTGGTCGGGTGAGGCTTGCACGGTGAATGTGTGGCACCCGGTTTGTAAGACGACTTGGCGTGGGTGTCTTGGCGACTCGGGTGAGCGCCTGCCCATCGTGCAAGTGTGCATGAAGACCTGTTAGAGTGTTGAGATTGCGTATGGAGGTGTGCCTTGGTTGGAGGCGCCCGTGTGTGGCGACTTTGAGGTGCACCCGAGTTGGGAAAACGACACGACGGTGCGACGAGGTGAACGAAGGATTGGTTAGTCGTGCGGCGACCATGCGGAGGTGCTGACGAGCTGGGAAACCGAGTTTGCCAAAGTTGTGAAAAATTGGCTGTGTAAATTTGGGGTTTCCCAAGATTTAACTTGTGCATTGTAAAAGTGAAGATTATATAATATATTGATTTCAGTAGACTCATATTGCAGGGAGTTGCCCCTCCCTTTATACTGTTGTGCATTTCTCTTGTATAATGTTGTTGATAATGAATGTGTATGGGTGTTCATTGGTACAAAGGCACATTAATAATACTTGGTAACGAAAATAAAACCAAGTATGGATTGTTAAGGTGTAGTCTACAATCGTAAGTATTGGTGAAAAGAAAACGGTTGGTAGTGTCGCACCTCGCCGGCGCGGTTGGAAGACTACTGTAGGCTTGGGGGCGTGACACATCCCATCCTGTGAACTGTCATCAGATACTCCAACATAATGCCAACATCTCTCTGGTACACTGCTAGCCCTCGTGACTCGAACTAGTCAGGTGATCAGTCCAACTGTCACGCTCAAATCATAAGAATGTCCATCCTTATGCCTATACCAGTCTTTCTCAGATTCTGCCACATCTTGGACTCACCAAGAATCTCTCCCATGCTCAGGTCCATGGAAACTCCATCCCATCTGCAACATGTCATGATGCTAATGCCAAACCATTCCTGCACCATCTATCATACATGCTCAACCTACTTTAAGGACTCACTGCATGAGCAGCCAAACAATGAGCCTCATCTTCTATGTCATCTAAGAAGATGTAGAGGGAGTAGAGCCTGAGGGCTCACCCTCACTAATAAGCTCAATCAATCTGTCAGGATTCTCTATCTCCATCCTCTGTAGATATGCAACCCGATCCTTCTCATGGACATTCGGTCTCACATAAACCTCCTCGTCATCATCATCCTCAACCTCCTCTAGCCTTCTTGACAAATCCAAGATACTATCAGATAGTGTTATGATATAATGACTGCTCGGTAAGCTTTGCCTCAGCAGTAGACAACTGCTTACACATGTCATCCATGCACTTCTCATCCTCCATCTACATCACTGCCAGTTTACAATCAGGTATGGTCACACCAATGGTTGGAACATCAATGGATACATCTTCCCTTCCATCGTAAATGTACATCTTCTTCAAATGTGGAACAATCATAGCATCATATTGTTTCGAGAATTCCATCCCCAGTATAGCTTCATAGTCATCAATTCACACTATCATGAAGTCGACTTTCCCGGTCCACTCACCTAGTGTTATGTACACTCTTTCAACTACACCAAGTATAGAATCAGGAGGAGAATTCATTGTCTTCATTCATCCCTTCACTGGTACAAATTTCAACCCAATCCTTCTCGCAGTATCTTCACTCATGAAGTTGTGAGTAGCCCCACTATCCACCATAGTGAGTACATCAGCACTCCCAATCTTCATTTGAACATACTCCAAACTATTCCTCTTAGGAATCTACATCATCCCCACCTCTGTAGCAGCAGCAGCTACAAGAATCTGCATCATCTCCACAGAAGCTTCTTCATTCTTCGTATTAGACTATGCAATAGCGGCCACTTTCAGTCTTGAAGGACAATTCTTCACCGTATGTGGTTCAGCACATATCCAACACTTAAAAAGTTTCTTCATCTTCGTCTTATCATCCAATTTCGAAGCATCATCCTTCTTCTTCTCTTTCAACTTATCGAACTTCTTCTTTTTCTCATCAGAAGTTTCGTCATAATGCTCCACCAATTGATCTACAGCAACAAAAGCTTCCTCAAGTGTCTTAATCTTCTGCCTCTTCACTTCATTTCGTGCCCAAGGCTTCAATCCAATAATGAAGTTGAACACCTTGTCCCTCTTTGCCATGTTAGGAAGTTCCAGAACTGCACTTGCAAACTCTCGCTGATATATTTGTAGGTTCCCTGTCTGCTTAATAAACTTAATCTTCATCCTTGCTTCCCATGTTTCATCCTGAGGACTGAAGTGGGTCTGCAAAGCCTTCTTCATGTCATCCCACGAAGTTATGTCATCAGCACTGCCATTGGCAATCTGATCCATCCTCCTTCACCACCACATCTTAACATCCTTCGTCAAGAATTGAGCAGTTACCTTCACCTTTGTCTCATCATCGGATAGACTCAAGCATTCCAAGTATTGCTCCATATCCCAAAGAAAGTTACCAAGAGTCTTTGCACTCCTTGCACCATCATAAGATTCTGGTTCCTTGACTTTCACATGAGGCACTCCTCCACCTGAGTTATGCCTCATGGCCTTCTTCAACACTGCAATCTCATCTCTAGCTTCATCAAGAGATTTATGCAAGTTCAAGATTTCTGCCAAACCTTGATCCCTCGCTTCTCCAATCTCCTTGACTTCATCTTCAAGTTGTGTACACTTAATATCAGTGTACTCGTGCTGAGTCCAGAGTTCATCGAATTCTTCCCTCATCTTTGAATTAGCTTCTTAATCTCTCATGACCAAGTTCATCTTCGTAGTCCAGTAAGACTCCAATTCCTCCATTCTTTCCAACACTCTTTCAATGAAAGTCAGAGTCACATTGTGGTTGGATTCTCCCGTTTCCACATGAGGTTCACTTGCCATCTCTGCTAACTACTTCCTCCTTTGTTATCTAGTATAGACCATCCACCAGCTTCACCAAGTTCCCTGCAAACCGAACCAGCTCATGATTCCACTTGTCAGTGAGATCAGCATCCTTCACCTGCAAGTACCTATTTCCATTGTCACGAGCAACCCCACTCAAACACCAATTGTCAAGGTGTGTATCACCAACACCATCTTCCTACAAAACTTCTCGCTAAGTTTTCAGACCTGCTCTGATACCATCTATCACGCCCCTACACCTGTAGTAGTCTTTCAACCACTTATAGCGAGGTGCAGCACCACCGAACACTTTCTTTTCACCAATACTTATGTTCATGGACTACACCTTAACATTCGATACTTAGTTTATTTTTCTTCACCAAGTATCATTATTATTCCTTTATACTAATGAACACCTATACACATTCATTATCCATAGCAATTATACATGAAGAACACAATTGCAACAGTATAAAGAAAGGGGCAACTCCCTGAACAATGAGTCTACCCAATTTCAATATATTATGCAACTTTACAATTTTACAAGTATACTCAGGAAACCCTGAGTTTCATACTTAGCCAAATTTTCAACTCGGCAACACCTTCGTGCAGCCTCACCGTTTCAACACACGAGTTGCCTTGCCCGAGTCAGGCGGGCGCACCCTCACACGGACCGCCAACCAAAAATCCACAACCGAACTTCGTGTCACCCGACGGGCAGGCACCTCTGTGCACCCTCCAGCCGCACTTATGACCGTCGGGTGAGCGCCTCACCGCACTCTCCACCCGAGTCTCCAACCGGCGAGCAAGCACCAACACGCACCTTACCACTCGAGCTATCAACTGGCGTTTACCTTCGAACGGCGAGCAGGTGCCTTCGTGCAACCCACGACCCGCATTCACCTCTGAACGGTGGGCGGGTGCCTTCGTGCGACCCACGACCCACTCTGTCACCCATCACCAATACCTTGTGCCTATCCTGTGTAGAGATACCCGTAGAGCAGGTGTATCACCTGCGCTTGTTGCAGCCTTCTCTTCACCCTTCACACTTCTCTTCGATGATGAGCGAGTTCGAATGATCTTCAAATTGTTGTCCTTCGCCATGTTTCCATTCGCTAATATATATGGTGGGGAACAGGGGTCGTGCCACCCAGCCATCCCTCCATTCAACCTTCAACCGACCTGCCTTTCTCATGAAACTTTGCCTTAAGTGTTGGTCATCCCGCCTATGGCACAGGACCACCCCACCACACTTCGCCCGAATTCACTAACTCGTGCAGTCAGCCCGTGGGTGATGTCTAGCTTGTCCCCACGGTATAAGTTCACCTTAGCTAAGTCTCCCATGTGCATTTTACACATGCTCGCACGCACACCTTAGCCTCAGCTCGTCGCACTTCGCACCGCATGACCGCAGGTCCTTACATCCTTAGTCTAAGATTTAGGACATGTTGGAATCCATGAAGGATATATATGTTTATGTCTATTACATCATATAACACTTTATCTATAAACATTATTGCTTAAGGACATAGAAACATCTTCTATAAATGGTAATAGATGATTTTAATAATAATAATAAAAATAATAATAATAAGAGTGAGTAAAGAAAACTCATGACAGACTGGTATTAGAGCCAGGTTTCAACATTGGGCTTGGAAGGAACCATCATGTTAAAATGAAGTATGTACAGAAGTGTAAATATGATATGCCGATAACATTTTGTGTTGTTTATAGGGTACTTAAGTGAAGCAGTCCCCAAAAGAATGGCAAAGGATCCCCCTCTAACCATAAAAATTGGTAAAGAATTATACGTTGAATTGGGGAATGAAAGTACTTCACTAGCCTCTCAGTTTATGGAGGTTATCAGAAATTTGCAACAAGAATTAGCTCATCTCAAGTGAAATAATGAGCGCTTGCTAAAGGCTAGTGATGAATAGGAGAGGATGATAAGAGGGTTGACGAAAAATTCTAGTCATAGAATCATAGAACCTGAAGGGCTTAAAAGAAAAAAATGGAAACAAAATCCGAAAGTATGAAAGTGGAGGAGATTCAGATAGAATTATATGAAATCACATAAAGGAAAGAATAAAATGGAGTTACAAGGAGAATTTAGGAAAATAAAACCCCCTACCTTTGATGGGGAAAACGAAGAGAATGCAAAAGCACGGCTTCTTAACATGACACAATATTTTTATGTTTATGAGTATGAGAGTAACTGGAAGGCAAAATTGGCCATTTATTAGTTACAACGAAAAGCTGCTATTTAGTGGGAAGAGGCCAAAAGTGTGCAAATGATTGAGGAAAATACAATTTCATGGGAGGAATTCCATAAACAGTTTAAGTCTCAATATATCAATGAGAGATATTATGATGATCACGCCAAAGATTTCCATGAATTAAGGTTGGGATAGTCAACTATGGATGAGTTTGTGGAAAAATTTACCAACTTGTTGTGGTATGTTCCCGATATTAAATAAGAGAAAACCAAGCTATAGTGATTTGTGAATTTTTTACCTACCATATATAAGGAAGGGATTGAGTTTGACAATCCTAAGACAATGGATGAGTTAGTAAGAAAAGAAAGATTGTGCTATCAACAATTTAAGAATAGGGTTGAAGGCACACAATTTTGGCAACGAAAAGATAGGAACAAGTCTTCCATGCGGTCAAAAAGACAGAAACCAGGTTATTTTAAAAATTTTGGCATGGATCATCAATGAAAGAAATTCAGTAAAGTGAATTTAAACCAGTAGGCACAATTGAGACTAGGTCAAAACCAATGGATATAAACAATAAAAAAAATTAATGGAAATAAGGAGAGAGAACCGTTGATGTGTTGTGGGTGTGGGGACCTCACCTATTGAAAGATTTCCCACATAATCCCATATCCATTCAAAATGTGCAAGTTGTCCATGAAGCAAAAATTGTGAATGATATTGCCAGGAAGTTCCTAAGAATAATTGCTGCATTGGAGGACAAACAGGCTGAGCATCAATCTATGATGATTAAGATTGAACGTACCATTTCAAACCAATATGTTTGTGTTTTAATTGATCCAAGTGCTAGTTTGAGTTACATTTTTCCTGAGCTTGTGGAAAAGTGTAAATTGAAAATTGAAAAATTCAAGAGTGCATGGTTGTTATAACCAATGGCTGGTACAAAAAGGAGGCTAACTACCCAAGTGAGACAATGTCCTATAAACTTAAATGGATGTCCCACAGAAGTCAATCTAAAAATACTCCCTTAGGATCCTATGATGTGCTAGTAGGAATGGACTGGTTGGAGAAACATGGCGTTGTCATAAATTGTTTAGAGAAAACAGTGAGCTATGTGAGCTCAAATGGGAAAACTCAATTGATTAGGGGTATATCAAAATCCATATTAGTTAGACATATTACTACTTTACAAATGAAAAAGAGTGCACGAAAAGGGTGCCATATGTTTCTAATTCATGTGGAAACAAATGAATAGCAAACAAAATCTCAAAACTTAGATACCTTACCAGTCTTTAAGGAATTTAGAGATGTTTTTCTAGAGGAAATCCTGGGGTTACCTCCCTTAAGAGAGATATATATTTTTCCATTAATTTAGTACCAAGGGCAGCCCCAGTGTCTAGAGCTCCCTATAGGATGAGTGCACAAGAATTACTAGAGCTGAAAATGTAGTTACAAGAACTACTGGACAAAGGTTATATTAGGCCTACTGTTTCACCATGGGGGGCTTCTATGTTGTTTTTCAAAAAGGAAAGATGGCACACTTAGATTGTGCATCGATTATCAGAGATTAAATAAGTTAACCATTAAAACCAAATACCCACTTCCTCGCATTAATGATATGTTTGATCAGGTGAGGGGAGCAACCATATTTTTAAAATCTGATTTAAGGACCAGGTTTCATCAGTTAAGAATAAAGGATGCAGATATTCATAAAACAACTTTTAGGACCAAATATGGTCACTGCGAATTTGTAGTGTTACCATTTGGTCTTACTAATGCACCAACAAGTTTTATGTGATTAATAAACAATGTTCTTAACAAGTACCTTGATAAATTTGTGTTGGTTTTTATAGATGACATTTTGGTTATTCCAAGAATGAACAAGAACACAAGGAACATCTGATATTAGTACTACAAACTTTAATAGAAAATTAGTTATATGCTAAACTTAGAAAATGTGAGTTTCATAAGGACATAATACAATATTCGGGTCACGTTATTTAAAAGGAGATCTGTCGATCCTGAAAAGGTTAGGGCTATTATGAATTAGGACATACCTAAGGATGTGTTAGTTGTCCACTCATTCAAGGAGATTACTGGATATTGCCAAAGATTTATAGAAGGATTCTCTAAAATGGCTTATCCTAATACGTCATTACAAAAGAAGGGAATAAAATTTGAGTGGACGACTAATGTTAGGAAAGCTTTGAGAAATTGAAATACTTACTTATATTGGCTCCTATTTTACAGATTGTATACCTGAATAAATAATTTATTG
>APFE030668936.1:64441-148221 GCA_000404065.3 Pinus taeda | reverse complement strand
ACTAAAAACACATGAAAATAATTATGCAATGTATGATATAGAGTTGGATGTTGTAATGTGGAGGCACTACCTATTAGGAGAAAAAATTACTTTGGTAACAGCTCACATCAACCTGAAATATTGTTTCAGCCAACCAATTCTTAATGTTAGATAGACTAGGTGGCTAGCTTTTCTATGTGAATTCGAGTTTAAAGTTAGACACATAAAAGAAAAAGAAAGAAAGGTTGAAGATGTATTAAGAAGACATGCACATGTTGTAATAGGGGTATTTGTTAGTAGTACTAGAACATATTTTGAAGAAAAAAAATTAATAATACTACATAATAAATTAAAAAATAAAAAAAAAATAAAAAAAATAATAAAATAATATAATATAATAATAATAAAATGAAAAATAACAATAAAATAAAATAAAATAAAATCCATAATATAAGACCATAAATAAATGGAAATTCAACAAAAAAAAATCCATAATAGAAGACCATAAATACATGGAAATTCAACATAAATGACAACAAACAGAAATTCTAGATTATGGAGAAAACTCTGAAACATTGTTGGTCTACAAAAATAGATTATATATTCTCAATGTAAGTGCTATGAAACATTTGATATTAGATGAATATAATAAGAAACCATATGTGGGACACCCCGGGTATCAAAATATGATAACAACCCTAAGGAAAAAATCATTTTAGATAGGCATGAAAAAATATGTGGCAGAATATTTATCAAAATGTTTACAATGTCAAAATGTAAAGGTAGAACACTAATACCCCATCAGGTTGTTGAATCCCATGTCTATTCTTGAATGGAAATGGGATGTCATTTGCTTGGGCTTCATCACACAATTACCAAGGACCAGAAGATAACACAATTCCATTATGGTGGCGGTAGACACTTTAAGTAAAGCAACACATTTCATACATGTTTATTCCACCTACGAGACACAAATTTCCAATATTTTCATGAAATATGTTTTTCGATTACTTGGAGTGCCAAAGATGGTGGTTTCAGATAGGGATGCTAAATTTACTTACAAATTTTGGAAAGATTTTTTTTGGAGGTATGAGATCTTAGTTAAATTTCAGTACAACATACCACCCTCAACCAAGCGACCAAACAGAGAGAACCAATCATATTTTGGAGGATATGCTGAGAATCTGATGCAGGAGCATCTAGAACATTTCCATTTGTAAATATGGAATAAAATGGGGATAGAGTTTCTATGTTTTTTTAGTTAAAATTAGGATAAAAAGTAGGGAATAAAGCTTCCAGCTCTAAGTCATTGTGTAGGAAAGGAAAAATCTTGCTTTCCCTGGGAGATAGGTCTTATCCATCCTTTATGTAAATATCCATTATTATTTTTAAATAAGGTGGCTGAGCTCTCATCTCATGGGAGAGAGAGTGGGAGAGGCGCGATGCCAAAAGTATTGAAAATAAATCCCTCTCGGTATTCTCTGAAAATCGATGAGATTGATGATGTGTTGTTAACTTTGTTAAGCGCCTTCTTATGCATGTAATTTATTAATTGACTGTATATTATGGAGTTGAATCGCCTTCATATTCCTGTTGATGTTTACTGTGCGTGTAAAATATTTTTGGTCCGGTCCTGTTCATATTAATAACACTGTTGCGCATATGGACCCCATCTTATTACTGGCAGAGGAATTGGATGTTTGCGCGGAGGAGAACATCTGATGGTGATTGGTTTTTAGGCGTGCTGGAGGTTAACGTTTATTGGCCTAACTGCCGCGGAGAGGGTTGTAACAATCTATATATAACACTGTGAACAGCTTGTTATTCAACTAATAAATCCAAGGCGAATTCCCTGTGTTAGCGGCAAGGCTGTGTTAGCACGAAGGCTGCGTTTTATGGTATTATAATTCTTATGGTGACCGGTGTGGAGCTGAATGGTGTGCAGCTGTGCATAATTATATATATAAATCGTGTTTAATGCTGGCAGGGCAGAGTATTTGTATGGAGCGCGCACCTGTTGGGAACACATCGTGAACGCTTTAAAGCATTTAGAGAGAAAGTTTATATATATGATCATTAAACTTAAGGATACAAGCGTGTGATTCCACTTTATTCTCTAATATATATGTGCGGATTGGCCCTTCATCCATAACCTGATTTCATGGAAAGATCCAATATATGCGGAGCTGTGAGTATCTATGTTTAATGATTGTGTGGCAGGGTGCATTCTTTTACCACGCATAGATTTACAGGGGATTATATTATAACTTTTTATGTATTCATTGTTTTACGATGATAATCTATGAATAGGCGTGCATGGTAATTTTAACTGCCGAGGATGCAAAGAGCGGGGAGTTTGAAGAAGAGTTGGGCCTGTATTGATATAAGTAGTGAAGCGCCGAGGAACACATTCAATGTCAATGCATGACTAATGGCATAGTGGTAAAAGATCCTGGTGATTGCAGGGTAGAGTGGGTTACCCTGTCATCAGAATCTACGTAATTGACAGATCAGTCAAATGGGAGGATTTTCTATACTTAGTAGAATTTTCTTATAACAATAGTTACCAAGATTCAATAAAAATGAGTCTTTTTGGAGCCATGTATGGTAGAAAATGTCATACACCTCTCAGTTGGAGTCAAATGCAAGATAGATTAATATTGGGACTAGACACTTTGCAAGAAATGGAGAAGGTGGTACACAAGATTAAACAGAACATAAAAACTTCCAAAGGTAGGCAGAAGAGTTATGTCGACCGTGTAAAAAAAAACAAAACAAAACAAAACAAAAACAAACAAACAAACAAAAAAACAAAACAAAACAAAAAAACAAAACAAAAATGGAACGATGTTAAGATTGGGGACCATGTTTATTTAAGGTTGAAGCCCAAGAAAAGTACCTTAAGAACTAGAACTTGTACAAAAATGGAACCGTGATTCTGTGGGCCTTTTGAGTTTTTGGATAGAGTTGAGCCAGTAGCTTATCAATTAGCACTACCCATTCATATTAAAGCACATAATGTTTTTAATGTAACTTTGTTAAAGAAATATGTCCATGATAATTCACTTAATCGATTAGAACTTGGTACATGTGGAACTAGAAGGAGACTTTCTGGTAGAGCCACTCCATATACTAGATCAGAAAGAGATCCTACTTTGGAATTGAGTCGTCGTTCAGGTTAAATTGCAGTGGAAACACTTCACCCCCTAAGAGGCCACATGGGAGCAGGAGGATGATATGTGACAAACCTACCCAACATTGTTTCAGAGAGAAGCAACTGAGAAATGAACACGATGGACAGAAGAAACTGAGGAATTTTGAAATTTAGTATGTGTTAAAGGAAATTTGTTGTAATTTTCTAGATGTCGTAAAACACATACTTTTTCAAAATGTATAGTAGAATAGTTTAATAAAATTTCATCACCTATAATTTGAACATGTTCATGGGACATAAATTTTGTAAATTATGCCAAATTGGATCATTAGACTAATGTGAATATTATGTGTTAAAGTATTTTCTTTCATTTTATAATCAAATTGTACAATCGCAAAAAAAACATATATTGTTATCTCCTTTATGAAAAGTTACATGCTAGTAATTACAAATAAGAAGATATTGCTCCTTCCTTCAGGAAACGTTGCATGGAAACATTAACTTGTATTAGTGACTTATTTAAGAAGTCATGTGCAATGGAAAAAGTTACATGCTAGCAATTACAAATAGATGGATAGCATTCCTTCCTTTAGCAAAAGTTACATGCTAGCATTAACTTGTCTATTGCTTTATTGAAGAAGTCATTTGCGATGGTAAAGTCTATACAAACATAAACTATGTGTGAAGGAAAATAATTTTCTAATAATCATAGGATTTGCAAATTTGATAAATCAATAAATCAATATAAGAGATCACATTGCAAAAAAGAACACATGACATAGGACAATGAGTTAGCTACACATTATATGTTGTGAATGTTAGAGAATGTATAATAGAATACATGGAACTTAAACAAACAAATTCATTGAAATACATATTTATACAATATTAATAGCTACATATCAGGGAACCACAAAATGAAATCATACCCCAACCATTCAACAAACCAAAAAATCTCTATGGAAATGGTAAAATTCTTCAAGAAGAAAGTAGAAGGTTGTGTTAAGTTTGGAACTACGGATATGCGAAGGTGCAAAAGTGCGTACACCCCTCCACCCATTATGACTAGTCAATGGTAATCCATTCTTACTAGTTACTAGTAATAGGGATATCCACACTATCCATAAAAGACTTGTTGATTTTGATAACTCGACAATAATACATGTTCATGAAGTTGACTGCGCTATACCATCTCTAAACTACCATCAATATATTTCTTAACAATACAACTAAAGATAATCATATCATCATTAGATTGATCAACAATGAAAATAAATAGAACCGTCATTGTATACACAAAATCATGTTTTGATGGTTTATTGTAAATGTTTCAGTTTCGAAAAATTCTAATTTACAATTCTTTGTTAAATATATTAAATTGAAAAATGTACAAATTTTTTGTAGAAATATTCAAAGAATCTTTTTCCTTGTAGTTGTTTTCCTGGATTGAATAAGTAAGTGTTACATGTTTCCTAAAAATTGAAAGTGTTGCTTTTAGTTAGAGTATATTAAAAATAGAGTTGTATAATGTAATATTAAAATGAAGATAAATATAATATAAATGCACCTCTTAGCAAACTTATAATTGTATTTAACTGCATAGGTTTTATTTTTGTAAATCTTCCCTACTCTGAACATATGAATTAGATCAAATATATAGAAATAAGGAAAAAAAAGGTTCTAAAATCATAGTACTAAAGCAATTCATACCTAACCGCTACACGACGGTAACATATATATTGTATAAACATTTTTATCACTCGCATATTATACACCTTTTGAGTTAAAAATCTCATTGCTACAAGGTCGTAACATATATTGTCTAAATTATCTAAGAACTCACATACAAAAGGAAGGACACGTCTCTTACCTAACAAAAAATGTTACATGTTTTTCACCTGCATATGAAATGAGCTTGCAAAGAAAATCCCTCATGTTGTGCAACTACTAGAACAACCACCATATAGGCCAAAGAACAAATATTTTTGTAACCAATTCCCCCAAAAAGAAATCAAACATGTGTTGGCAACATGTATGCTAACAACTACATGATAAACACCTAGCTAGTTCACCCACGAACAACATAATTAAAACTAGTGGTTACAATTGTCACATTATCTTTTAAAATTTCAACATATGTATTAGATACTAACTCATAATGATATGTTATTCATGATTTCTTATTTTGAACATCTAAACAATGCACCTGTGGACATAATAAATAGAATTAGTAGTTTGAATTGCCATATTACCTTTCAAAATTTCATGATATGTTGTAGATGCTAAGTAATGTAATAATAATAATATATTAAAACAAATCGTTAGAACCCTTATTTCACACCCAATATACACGTAACCTAAACTTTTCATGCCCCAAATTTTAATCATCCAAAACAAATAATTAATTGATTAAGATGTAGTTTGCGGGAATATATGTGGAGACACAAAACATTGCCAAATAAATTTTATGTTCTTTTCTCCACACACCCTTTTTCCTGCACAACACTTCTTCTCCTTAATATGTAGTGCTATGTAGAAGGGATATGTGTCGTAGAAGTGTGCAAATGGAGAATGTATGCGGAGGCATGAACATTGCAAATGAAAGTTTATATTCCTTGTTCTGAACACCCATTCTTCCGCACAATACTACTTCCTCATATGCATTTAGAAGACACTTCATTTAATTTAACTACTTAATTGATAAATGTGAAATGACAAATGCAGTTAATATTTAGGAAGCTCAAATAAAACGAGCCCACTTCGACATAGTAGTGGGGACAATTAATCATCGACCCTTATTTCACACCCTATACACACGTAACCCAATCTTTTCATACCCCAAACATTAATAAGCCCAAACTTCTAATTAATTGATTAATATGTAGTATTTGGATTGTATGCGGAGATACGGAAAATTTTGGAAGAACGTTTTTGTTCCTTGCTCTCGACACTCGTTCTCTTGCACAACACTTCTTCTCCAGACACATTAATAGGCCAAAACCACTAATTAATTGATTAAAATGTAATGTTCTGTGAGAGGGAGGTGTGCATTAGAAGTTTTTAGAAGGGGGAATGTTTTAGTTACTTACGCACACCCATTCTCCTGTAAAACACTTCTTCCTCACTTTCATTAATAATATCAAACCACTAAATAATTAACTAATATGTAATGTTATGCAAAAGGGAGGTGTATGGTAGAAGTGTATGGAGAAGGGAAGTTTATGTACCTTATTCCGAGCGCTTGTTCTCCTGCACAACACTTCTTATTAATATGTGTTACAAAGACACTACATTTAATATTGGATAATAACTATTTAATTGACAAGTTTCAATTCACAAATGCATTTACTATTTGATAAGCTCAAATAAAACAAGTCAACATCAACATAGTAGTGAGGATAGTCAATCACACACCCTTATTTCACACCCTCTATACACGTAACATAAACTTTTCATGCCCCAAAATTTAATAAGGAAAAACCACCAATTAATTGATTAATCTGTGGTGTGAATACAAAACATTATGGAATAAAGTAGTGTTCATGAACAGTGAATACCAACATTCATTGTTTTTACACATCTCCTTTACATCCCAATATCATATAATATGTGCGTGTAAACCAAACCTTTCATGTCTCAAACTTGAATAAGTCAAAGTTGCTAATTAATTCATTAATATGCAGTCTTTTCTAGGAAGGAGATACACATAAGAAGTGTATGGAGGGGGAATGTATGCAGAGTTATGGAACATTTCAGGAGAAATCTTTTGTTCCTTGTTTTGCACACCTGTTCCCCTGCACAACACTTATTCCTCACACAAACTTTAATAAGGAAAAATTGCAATTAATTGATTAATATGTAGTGTAGAAACAAAATATTGTAGAAGAGAGTAGTATTCGGGAACCATGAATACAAAGATTCATTGCTTTTCCACAACCCTTTATCATTCAGGTATAAAATAAAATTACATGTAAAACAAAGTTTTCATGATTCAAACTTTAACAATAGAAAGTTGCTAATTAATTGATTAATATGTAGAGTTTTGCAAGAGGGAGATATGTGAAAGACGTGTGTGGAGGGGGAATGTATATGAAGTTATGGAACATTTCGGGAGAAAGTTTTTGTTACTTTCTTTGCACACTTGTTCCCCTACACAACACTTCTTTCTCACACACATTAAAAATATAAGTAATTTAATATTGGATAATAAGTATTTAATTAACAAATGTGAGATCACAAATGCACATAGTATTCGAGAATCATGGACACCAAGATTCATTGTTCCTACTTTGATACAATTTCTAAACGATCAAAACCTTTGAACATAGTTTTGAAAATTACATTTAAATATAAAATAAAATGAGCCCATGTCGACATTAGAGAAATTTTTAGGTCTAAAATGGGTCTCAAAACAAAAATGTAAAACCAAAATCAATTATATATGAACCAATAGAATTCAAGATGATAATTTCAATCATGGGGGATGATTCACCATATTTTGAGTAAAAAAATAAAAATATTAAAAAAAAAAAACAAAAAAACAAACAAACTTTTTCAACTCATATCCTTACAATTTTACACAAATTTCAAGTGGGAGCACTCATTAGATGTGGAATTTAATTCCTCATCTTAGGAGTACCCATGTTGCATACTTTCGATGGACCATGCTACACGAAAAATGAGAAATACATGAAAAACGTGATTTTCATGTATTTCTCATTTTTCGTGTAGCAAGATCCATCGAAAGTATGAAACATGGGTACTCCTTGGGTGAGGAATTAAATTTTACATCCAATGAGTGCTCCCGCTTAAAATTTGAGTAAAACCATAGGGAGATAAGTTGAAAATACGACTTGAAAAAGTAGTGTTTTTTTTTTCCTCTAAACTTTGATGATGTAATCTAATATTATTTTATTATTTCCACTATTATTTTATAATATTCCTTAGGAGGCTCATTTTATACCTAAAAATTTCTCTAATGCATAACCCGATATACACGGAAACCAAAATTTTCATTCCCCAAAGGGGAAATGTATGCGGAAACGCAGAGCATTACAAATCAAAGTTTTTGTTCCTTGGTCTACACAACTATTCTCCCGCACAACACTTCTTTATCATATGCATTAAAAGGACACTAAATTTAATATTGGATACTAAGTTTTCGCTTAAAGTTAAAATAATTTCATGTCTGTGGAAAAAAGCTCAGTCTGCATCCCTGTTCTCCCACACATATAAACCTGTTCTCCAGCATAGCTCAATCTATAAAAGCTTAAAATCAAAATTAAAATTAAAATTAAATAAGAGGCAAACAACTATATTCCCCACATTGCATTGAAAAAATATACTAAACCCGAATTGTCATGCCCCAAACTTTAATAAGCCAAGATTGCTAATTAATTGATTATTACGTAGTGTTGTGTGGGAAAAAGTGTGTAGAGGGGGGCAATGTATCTGGAGTTATGGAACATTCAAGAAGAAAGTCTATGTTCCTTACTTTGAACACTTGTTCCCCGCACAATATTTGAGAATAAATATTTAATTCAGAAATGTGAGATGAAAAATGCACATAGTATTTGGAAGCCATGAATACCAAGGTTTGTTATTTCTACTTTAATAAAATTTCTAAACAATCATAGCCTTCGAATAGGGTTTTTGTGTATATCGGATTATGTTGACACGGGATTCTTTTATTTGATATTAGGATGCAAAGGAATTGTGGCAACACTGCATTCTTGGCAATTTGATGTACATTTTTCAAAACTATGTTCATAGGCTTAAAGTTAAAATAATTTCATATCTATGGAAAAAATTTCCCTTTGCACCCTTGTTCGCTCGCACATACCCTTTCTTCTGCACACCCTTCATTTTGTACACATCAACAACTCCATGAATCGGTTCTCCCATACATACTCCTCTTTTGCACATCCTTCATTCCGCACACACTAACGACTCTCTACACCTATTCTCCAACACGGCTCAATCTATAAAAGTTTAAATGAAAAAAGGTTTGAAGTAAAATAAAAAGAAAACGCACTAGGACTCCCTTTAATGTCAATGTCAATGTCAATGTTTCTCCTTTTGTACCTTCGCACACATTTCTCTCCACACAATGAAAGATATACAGGCATGTGGTAGAAGTGTGTGGGAGGGAGAAAGTTTTTGTTCCTTGTTCTAGACACATGTTCTCCCACACA
Organism: Pinus taeda; assembly: GCA_000404065.3. Lineage (NCBI taxonomy): Eukaryota > Viridiplantae > Streptophyta > Pinopsida > Pinales > Pinaceae > Pinus > Pinus taeda. The sequence goes on along the minus strand of APFE030668936.1, from coordinate 138,894 downwards.
ACACTTCTCTCGCATATGCATTATAAAGACACTACATTTAATATTAGATAATAACTATTTAATTGAGAAATTTCAAATCACAAATGCACTTAATCGAGGTTTTTCTACATACTTGTTTGTGCTGCCCCACTTACGTAAGCAACTTGCAACCATGTCAACCCTAGCATCATTAGGTAGAGCGTTAGTAGTGTTAGGTGAGAGCACCCACTGATGGAATGGTCATTTAAAATGAATTTTCAGGCACTGACAAATACCAAAAATAAAGTGCCTTCCACTAAGGGAATTATATCATATTGAAGCTTGCTCAACCAATGAAAAACTATAAATAAAATTTGTAGAAATTATTAAATTTTTTTTTTTTAATTTACGAGAAAATAAGAATATTCAACATTTTCCCAAAACTTTTGTTAAAGTTACAAAATCTCGGTAAAATAATCAAAATAAAAAAATGAAGGTTTTCATAGTGGCTCATTATGAGAATATTTTTGAAGAAAAGTGTGAATAAAATTTGTAACCCCTCCAATGTTTTGAGTGGACAAGTTCCACCCATCATCGGGAAAAAAAAATGGTGACAAACAAGTGCTAAAATAGTAACAAACAAGTGCTAATTAACTTTTTTTTTTTGGGAAAAAATTAATACTTGTCACCGTTATGTTCTCTTGTCTCCAGTGACCAATAAAATATCCACCCGAAATATTATAAATCATATTCACAATTTTCTCTAAAAACCTTCTCAAAACAATAGAAAGTTAACAAATTTTATTCACGAAACAAAAATTAATAATAACCACGTAAAAACTCCTTATATTACCAATCCATTTTATATAAAAAAACATCACTTTCACCCCCACATTAAAATATGTGACATTCATAAAAACCCACTACGCCTGGATCATTTGAAACATATATGACATCACACATAAAAAGGAGTCGAGAGAAATTGTTTGGATAGTCAAAAGTGGTTGGAATCTGGGTAAAAAAATTTAAAAAAAAAATGTAGAGATAGTATTTAAATCGTGTTTTTTATGATAGAAATAGATTCAGCGCCATCAAAAATATATAGAATAACGGAAATTTTGAAATTTAACAACTATAATTTGAATTTATAAAAACCCTTACTAAATTTTCTCTAAATAAAATAAAAATTTCCATAACTTTCCAAACCACTCTTCCGCATCGTTACACCACGCTCATGAAAAATATACATAAGTTTGGCTTCTTCTCACATACGAAGAACTTTGAATTTGAACTGTTCTCGCTGTCCCTCCCCGAGGAAAAACATTGTGTACCCATTTTACGAGATAAAGTGGCTCTACATTGTACATTGATATTTACGAGGTTTGAGGAAATTTGAAATTTTAGTTTTTACAAAGCTCTAAGATGTTACTTATTTATTAGGAGCTGCCCGTTTTATATAAATTTGAGAATAAGAGTATGTAGTATGTATTTTAATATAATAAATATTTATTTATTTAATTGTGAGATTTATTAAGCGTTGGAGATTAAAATTTTTCAGAAAAAAAACTTATGTTTTAAGGGATTTGATTTTTTAACTTAAAATAAATTGCAATTTTCTATTTTTTATTATTATTAAAAATATTCAATATAAATTAAATCCCTAACATCTAATTATTAATTAATGATATCTAAATTAAAATTTTGGAATTTTTATTCTAAAAAATCTATATATTTAATTAACTAAATTTAAAAATGAGGTTGTGAAATACCATAATTACTAATACAAATGTTCATTATTTAATCTATATTGATAAAGTGAATTATAATATTTATAATATTATTTTGTATTTTATATATTTCATAAATATGCTTAGTTCGACTTTTATTAAAATCTTTAAAATACATATAATTACATAGTTATGTTATTCATTTTCCTTTATATATATATATATATTATTATATATATATATATATAATATATAGTATATATATTATTTAAGTTTTAAATTGGTTATTAACAAAATTAAAATATGAAGTTTTAAAATATGTATTGTTATTATTTAAATTTCTTTTTATGGGATGTGTATATTTTTTTTAGAAAAAAAATTATAAATCTCCTAAAATAAAATAAATTGCATATAAGAAATTGACAGTTAAGTCTACAAAGGCATACATACTCTAACCCTTTCTGGTTTTGGACTTGTGACTTCTTAGGAGGAAACACATGCTCTTAACCATTAGGCTCACTCAAGGTTAAGAGCATGTGTTTCCTCCTAAGAAGTCAAAGGTTCAAAATTAGAGGGGGTAGAGTATGTATGCCTTCGTAAACTTAACAGTTTCCCTTGTCCCACAAACAAAAAAGCCTTATACACCAATTTGGATCTAACTTAATCATGACCTTAAAATTGAATAATAACAAAATTAAATTCAATCAACTTATTTCTATTATTATTTTTTGTTTTTTTTAATTAAGTAAATAATATATTTTTCCATTATTATTTTTTAATGTAACGCTTCACCGATCTTTTCATCTCCTTCTCAATACAACATTTGACATGCTAAAATGCTAATTTGTTAATCAATTTTTAATAAAATATTAAAATATTAATTATTTATTAAAATTAATATTCTTAAAATATATTTTATTTTAATAATTTCATGGTGATTTTGTTAAGCAATATCCTTTTACCAAACATTCTTCCAAAGTAAAATTAAGATATAACAATCCTCCACTTCATCAATTTAACTATTTTCTTATTATTATCAAAATAATTATATATATTGTTTATACTATGATAATAGATTATAATGAAATTGGAAGGTAATCAACTATTTTTTGAATATATGGTTTCTATTGTTATGTGCTAAATGATGCCTCTTGAAGTTATTATTAAAAATTGGATTTATCGTCTTATTTTTATCATTTCCTTATTCTAACACGTATCAGAGCTATATGTTGTAATTAGTAGTACATTAGGCTGAAGCAAGATGATATGTGAGGTGGGCCCTACAACGTTCTAAAATTATAAATGGAAGGGATGACATGGACAGCTACGTACACTTAGTGGATTATTTAACGACTATGTAATGCCCTTAGCCCACAGTCAGCTTGGCAAGTAACACTCAACCCAGCACACGATTGGGTCATTTTAGCTTTTTGGTTGAGATATTCAGGCCAGTGACCCTCTGTAACTGAAGTGGATAGATGGTTTTCCCTTTCATTTATTAACTCCAGCAATGCCTTCAACCTCCCGCCAAGGCATAATTCTATGCCAATTACTATTGTACCCTGTCACCTGGTTATTTACCCTTCTTTTTATTTCATTTTTCAGCTTTGTGGTATGCACCTCTAAGTGCATTTTAATGCAAATGCCTAGCTATTTAATTTTAACACTACAAATTATAAATTCACATGCATCAATTTAATTCATACATAGCATAAAGAAATTCACATGCATCAATTTAATTCATACATAGCATAAAGAAATTCACATGCATAATTAAATTCATACATAGCATTAAAAAAAGGCTTTGAGATTATGTTGATTGTTCATTTAAGGATGTATATGGGGTGGTTTTCATCTGATTTTTAAATATTCGGAGAATCAACAATCCACATAAAAATGATTTAAAAAATTAAAAAAAAAAATAATTACAACACAAATTAAATAAATGGTACAGAATCATTTATTTGTAAAACAATTAATTGATTGCATAGATTTGAAATTTCTCCCAACAATTTGCCACACTGTTCATATTCTCTTAATAATTAGTCATTCTTAAGCTAGATCCACAACCCAAATTTTAATATAACTTCTACGAAAATCCTCATGGCCCAAATATTTTTTAAAATTAAAAAAAAATAAAAAGCAATATAAACTTGAAAAACAGAATCTTGTTACCTCATATTGATGGGAATTTGGGAATTTACTGATATTAAATCCTTTACCAATATTAAACCTGTGTCCCCAACAAATATGAAGATATCATTACTCATCCCTACTTTATTGAGCAAGAAACCTTATCTCATGCCTTCCCGTTTGATGGCTCACTCTTTTAAGCAGATCCTTAATTTCATGCATGCAACAACAATCATAATCATGATCCTCAAACTGATCTCGGCCTTCTTTATCCCATTAACAATGTTACTCATGATGATTATAATGAAGAAGGGTCGAATCTCGGTAATGAGAGTACTTTCCTAATTTGCATGATCAATCTTTCTTTTGGATAAAATGAAGAAGGGTACTTTCCTAATTTTCCTTTATCCCACGGATACTCTTTTCCTACTAAACTAAACAGTTAGACAAACATCTTCACATACATGATCTATATGGATTATATATTTTTGGCTTTATCCAATGGATAGTCTTTTCCTACTCAACTAAACAACTAGACAAATATCTTCATACACATTATCTATATGGATTATACATCTTTGGCCTTTTTGGAAGGAGTTATTAACAGAACCACTCACTCTAATATCAATTTGAAAAACCATTTACACACCAAAATTTAATTGTATTTTATTAAACATCACATATAAATATAACAAGTATTAGTTAAAGATAGAAATTATGTCTTAATTATACACTCAAATAAAATATCTCAACCAAACACCAAAGCAAAATCTATTTTAGTTGGACTAAATATCTCAAATCTAACTAATTAACAATTAACCAATTCACGTAACAATTACATTTGTGATGATGAATCTCATGCAATGTCCACATGACAAATAAGAGTTAAATCTCCAAGTTTAATGTTGAGACCAATATAAATTACAACACATATTTACCATAAATACCTCTCACGACAAACTTTAATTACACTGGGGCCAACCTTAATTTCTAAGGGCTTTTTATTTCAACTTAACGTGGATGAAGATCTTTGTTTTTTTAGGGCTTAGATTGATTTTCAAGGGAATATGCACAATATATGCTTAGTCTTAATGTTATCAACGACTCTAGTGTATTAAAGAGTTTGTTAGGTTGCATTCACTTTTAATAAATTTAAAAAATTATATTTGTATTATAGGCTCCCCACCCACAAATTTCTTAGGGATTTGAGATTATTCCAATTCTAATAAATTTCTCCATTATAAATTCTTCATTATTAATTATAATATTCATTTATAAATTTTTTTCTTAGTTAAAATGGCCTATAACATTTATATATATTAATGATAAAAAAAATATACATTAGTAAAAAAAATTAAAATTACAATAATTTTTGGATCATATTTTATACTATAAAATAATATCAACCAATTATATGGTTAATATAATTATATAATTATAAATCAAATATACTATAAATATTTATTGGGTCAAAACCTTAATCTGTCTACCGTCTCATCACAAACCAGACTTTAAGTTTGACTTCATAGAACATTCCAAACTTTACTTTTTCACTATTCCGGTGCGAATTTCCCTTTTATTTTCCAAAATATATATTGTCTAATCAAATCATTGACGAAAAAGTTGCTTATATTCATCGTTTCCGATCTTTTCAAGTTAAACGCCAACTGAAGATCACATGCTGAGCACTATGAATTGATGTAATCATTAGAAGTGGATAGACTTTAACAGACTTCACTGGTTTCCGCGGGCAATGGCGGAACGCGTTAAAGGGGTACAGATGCAAAACGCAAGTGGGTCAACCACCGAAACTGCTGGTCAGAGCGATTGAATTTGAGTGCAATCTGGATAGAGAACTGCGTCATCGGGAGAATTACAGAGATCTCGACGAATAATATCTGACTGTGCAGGCGACGGCGATTATATGCCATTGCCAGATAGTCCGTCAAGCTGGAGATTGCCCTTCACTTTACGATCCACAACGGTTGTGAATCAGGTAACTCAGCGGGGTTTAATCCAGGAACGCGGATCTCGACTTCCGCTCCATCGTAACGTCGATTACCTCGTTTACCATGGGGTTTGACAGAGCCCGCGCGGCCTCATCGTCACTGCAATTATTCCGCTGCTCATGAATCTCTTCCTCCTGTCTTCCAGCGACCATGAGTTCGATATTGTTAAAATAAGCTAATTATTCCCGTGTGAGAAGTTGGTTAAATTGTTAAAATACGCTAATTATTAGCGTGTGAGAAATTAGTTAAATTGTTAAAATAATATAATTATTCTCAACATGTGAGAAGTTGGTTAAATTTAGAGTCAGTTAACTGAGTGTTCACGGTTGTGTGTTTCAGTGTTGACTGAAATCTAATTAAGTAAGACGATTTTTAATTTATAGTTATGCGATAGATATAGCAAAACCACAACTCATGTTTTTTTTTTTAAGTATTTTTTTAGTTTCTTATCTTCCCTATTTAGGTTTATCAAATTCAAAGTTATACGATTTTTTTAAATAATTTTTTTATTGAAAAAAAAAAAGAGATAATGAGGGCTTTAATCATAAGTTTTTTTAGGAGTTTTGTAAATTTATAAATAAATTTAGGGTTTTTAAGAAACATGGTTTTTTCAAATTTCCAGCCTTAGTTCTCCAGGAACGATTATGATGTGTGGGTCATTAAGTTGGCGACCACTTTGTAGTCTCATGATGTTTGAGATTATGTTCAGCTTGGGTTTTCAGAACTTAAGGATGAAGCGGAGAACTTAAGGATGAAGCAGCAAAACGAGCTCTCAATAATACAGAGAGGGAACAATGAAAGAAAGACAAGAAGAAGAATGCACAAGCATTGCAGCTTATCCAGCAGGGAGTCGACCAAATAGTGTTCCAAAAGATTATGATCACATCTTCAGTAAAAGTAGTATGAGATACTTTGGCAAAAAACTATACAGGTATGGCCAAAGTCAATACTGTTAAGGTGCAGAATACTAGGAGAGATTTTGATAGTCTGTAGATGAAGGAGACAGAGGACATCGATTCTTTCATGAATCGGGTCATAATTGTCATAAATCAGTTAAAGATTTATGGTGAAGATATTAAAGATCAAACAGTGGTTGAGAAGGTCCTCATATCTTTGTCTACCAAATTTGATGTTGTGTAAGCAATCATAGAAGAAACCAAGGATTTGGCATCATTAACAATTAATGAGCTCATGGAATAATTTTTGTCACGCCCCTACCCTGGCAGTACTCTTCCAACCGCACGATGAGGGGTACGACACCACCACCCACTTTCTTTTTAACAATACTTGTAAGTGTGGACTATGCCTACTTTATATACTTAGTTTATTTTTCAACTTTCCTAAGTATAACATTCACATACACAACGGAAACATTCAATTAATCATCTTCATCGTTATTACCATTTACACATATGCACAGCAGATATTTTAATGGAAGAGGAAACTCCCTGAAATATGAGTTTGCTCGATAATAATAATATTTCACAAAATATACAGCTTTATAGTCTTTGTAGGAAACCCCAAGTTTCCTTGGTACAAGTTATGTCATGATCGTGCAACCTGGCCTGCACCATTCAGACTACTCGAACCACCATTCGGAGTACCCATCGATTCTAACGTCTGTCGCAACTTGTTCACCATCACACTATTCAGCACTTCGTTCAACGTTTCACTGAACGCCTTTGTTCGCCCTTAGCTCGTTTAGCTAAACACACTCAACTCGTTCAGGCAGACACCCTAACACGCCCTCGCCTATTCACTCATTCAGGTCGGCACCCTCCCCCATTCCATCATTCAGACTAACCTTGTTCATTCAGTCGTTCGGGCGGACGCCCTCGCCCGTTCAGTGGTTTGGCCCGGTGCCCTCGCTCGTTCAGTGGTTCGACCCAATGCCCTCACACACCCTTGCCCGAACACCTTCGCACAACTTCGCCCGATCACCTTCGAACGACCTCGCCCGTCTAGCCATTCAGGCCAACAGCCTCAAACGCCCTCGCCCGAATGCTTTCAAACGACTTCGCCCATTCAGTCGTTCAGAAAAACACCCTCAGACGCCCTCACCCATTTGGTCATTCAAGCCGACGCCCTCGCCCGTTTGGTCGTTCAGGCTGATGCCCTCGCACACCCTTGCCCAAACACCTTTGCACGACCTACAGTTTCGTTTTCTGCATTTGTGGCGACTCCATGCTTTGGCCCAAGAGTCTACCTGCACTTTTCCCAATTTCAGATTCTCTAAGTAGCTCTCCCTCCTAGCTTGCATAAACACTTGGAAACTTTACTTGATTCTTTTTGCCACCATTCCAACGCTCTACTTATATGGCGGTTGGCCCATCGGTTGGGGTGTCAACTCACCTAGTCGACCCACCATTTCGTCCAACTCGCCCCTCCGTCACGTCGACCTATGGTGTGGGTGCCCATGTGTGAGACCACCCCCACATATAAACTCGCCAATACTCCCGACACTTAGTCATTTTTCAAGATGACTTTTGCATTACACGTTGGCTAGTCTCCTCCATTTTGTTAGCTCATTGCACCGTGCGGGTGCGCCAACACTCGTTGGTTACCTCCCAGCTCGTCGCTCGTCCATCATGCACCCTCAACTCATTTCCTTCGTTGTTCAGCCTAAATCGTCACACCGTGTGGGCGCAGCCAATTCGCCGGTTGCCCCAGCTCGTCGCCCACTCGCCCGTCATGTGCCCTTTGCCAAACAATCCACAACTTGTGGGCCTTACATTCTCCCCCACTCTAAATGGTTTTCATCCTCGACAACACCATCATATGACAACTTCGCTTGCCTCTGATCTACCATTGGATAAACCTTAAAGGCTTATGTCTCCAAGAATCGGAAAGTCTCCTCAATCCATGACCATCAACCACCTCCATCGCAATCCCCACATGTTGCCCCACCGTGGAAGGCTGGTCCCTCCAACTCAAGCTACATGCTCACTACAACATATATCATGTTGACTCCATCATGTATTCTCATTGTGTGAACTACTTCCATGATACTCCAACACAATGCTAACACACCTTTGTACACTCTAGACCCCACGATTTGAACTAGTAAGGTAGCTAGTCCAACTGTCACGCTCAAACCATGAGAATGCACATCCTCATGCTATCATCAGTCGTTTCTCAAACTCCTATCACAACATCAACTCAATCAAGAATCCATCTCCATCAAAATGCAAGCCATGCCCAACTCCATGAAGTAGTCCCCATCTCATCTACAACATGTTGTCCATGATGTTGGTGTCAATGTGTTGCATGTCAATCAGTCTCATCTATCCCAACATCATCATCCATATATGTGTAAAACCATCTCCTCAAAATGAAGAGATCCTCTCATCAAACTGACTCTCGATGTGCTACATCCAGGTCCATGAAGCAACCTCCATCATATCTATAATGTGTCATCCCTCAAGTCTGCCAAAGAAACAAGTATACACCTGTCTCATCTCCCATGTGCTACATGTGATCGTAGATCAATCAGCTCCCATGTATCAAAAGTGTTCAAGTCTCGGCTCAACCCATTCCCAAGTGTTGCCACCAAGGCATCACCATCGCTACAACTCCATCACTCCAAAGTGTCTCATATCGATCCTCCACATCAAGTCACTCTCTCAAGCACACCCATAAATTTACTCAAAAGTATGCACCCCATACTGCATCAAAGTCCCTGATCTCAGCTCCTCAATGCCTCAAATCCTCCAAGTCCACCATAATATGAAGTCCCAAAAAGTTACAACCTCATGTCATCATGAACTCCATGAGTCATCTCCAACCAACATCCTAGCAAGCATACATGTCTCGGCCCAAAGGTCCCCATAAGATTCCTTAACTCTCCATGTAGTAGGAATGCTCCATAGTCTGCTCACAAACCCAACCAAGTCCATGGCCTTGTTGCACAAGTGCACAACATCCCATCGGATCATAAGTAAAACATCTCCATGTCACATCAGCAAATCTACCTGCACAACATCCCTGCTTTGGCACTCCTCATTGGATGCCCATAAGTGACACCTCTATAAGTGCTCCTACATAATGTCCCAGCATAAAACTTCCATGCTTCATGTCTCCAACTCGATGTTGATGACTCAAGTTACCCATGTTGTCTAACTAAGTAGACCCATCAACAATCGATCATCCTCACCCAAGTCTGCAATCCGGTCTAGTGAACTCAGTCACCCAAACCATATCAGTAAGTCATATGAATCTCTTCCACCATGGCTCCCCCACTAAAGGTTCCACCAAGACTTCCTCTTGGTCTTGACCATGGGAAGTCCACCCAAGTATCATCAAAACCTGAAGTGTGTTCCCTTCTCCAATCTGTCCATGAGTCATGCCGAGCACTTAGCCAATTTCTCCATGTGGCTAAAGCATGACCCATTCCTCCATAATGAGCATCACGTTCCTCCCTTATAACCGGCATTTTCACCTTCTTCCATAAGGTCACAAACAACCCCAACAAGCTTTGCAACAGCCAATGGTCCTTGCCTCTCCATACAAGGTCTCATCATAGACATCCATGGTAAGATCCTCCATCGCATCGACAAACTGATTTTTCCCTCTCCTGCATATGGCCCATCTACCAAAAGCTCAAATGAAACACAAGTATAAATATTACTTACTTCATCATGAGGCTCCTCCATGTGAGTATCCTCATCCACTAATGTCTACATAATGTAGGATCCTGGTCCAACTTGATCAATTTCAAGTTCATCCTCCATCACTGTCATGTCTGCAACATCTTCAAACATCACAACTTCCTCTTCTTCGTCATCACAATCTATAGTTACAACTTGCTCCATTTCCCAACCAAGTCGAAGAAGTTCTTCTTCAACATTCCTTTCCAAGACTTCCAGTTTATCTCGAATCTATAGGTTCTCTTCTTTCATCCGCTTCAACCTGTATAAGGTCAGTAAGAGCCTCCCTTCGCATTCTTCCAAACCTGCCATGCCTTGTTGTTCAGCTTCGCCCAAGCACGAGCTTCACCCCTGCTAAACTTGTGTCATGAAGTGTAACACTTCCTTTAGTACACCTGGTTTGACTGAATCAAACTCTAATACCACCTTTCATGAAGTGGCAGTGGGATCATCTTCCTCTGCAAATCTGATTCCACTGAATCAGGCCTTTGATACCACTTGTCACGCCCCTACCCTGGTGGCACTCTTCCAACCGCACGATGGGGGGTGTGGCACGACCACCCACTTTCTTTTTAACAATACTTGTAAGTGTGGACTACACCTACTTTCTATACTTAGTTTATTTTTCAACTTTCCTAAGTATAACATTCACATACACAATGGAAACATTCAATTAATCATCTTCGTCGTTATTACCATTTACACTTATGCACAATGGATATTTTAATGGGAGGGAAAACTTCCTAAAATATGAGTTTGCTCGATAATAATAATATTTCACAAAATATACAGTTTTACAATCTTTGCATGAAACCCCAAGTTTCCTTGGTACAATTTCTATCAAGACTGCGCAACCCAACCTGTACCATTTAGACTACCTGAACCACCATTTGGAGTGCCCACTGGTTCTACCATCCATCACAACTCATTCACCGTTGCATTATTCAGCATGTCGTTCAGCATTTCACCAAATGCTTTCATTCGCCCTCATCTCATTCAGCTGAATGTCCTCAACTCATTCAGGCGGGCACCCTCACACACCCTCACTCGTTCACTCATTCAGGCGGGCACCCTCACACACCCTCACTCGTTCACTCATTCAGGCCAGTGCCCACGCATGCCCTTGCCCGTTCCATCGTTCAGACTAACCTTGCCTGATCAGTCGTTTGATTGGACGCCCTCTCCCGTTCAGTCATTCGACCTGACGCCCTCGCTCGTTCAGCCGTTCGGGCCGGTGCCCTCACATGCCCTCACCCACATGCCTTCACACAACTTCACCTGAACACCTTCGAACCACCTCACTTGTCCAGTCATTCAGGCCGATGCCCTCAAACGCCCTCACCCGAATGCCTTCAAACGACTTTGCCCGTTTATTTGTTCAGACAAACGCCCTCACCCATTTAGTTGTTCAGGTCGATGCCCTTGCTCGAATGCCTTTTCATGACCTGCAGTTCTATTTTCTATGTTTGTTGTGGCTTCATGCTTCATCCCAAGAGTTTGCCTGCACTTCACCCAATTTCAGACTCTCCAAGTAGCTCGCCCTCCTAGCTTGCATAAACACTTGGAAGCTTTACTTGATTCTCTTTGCCACCATTCCAACGCTCTACTTATATGGTGGTTGGCCCATCAGTTGGGGCGTCAACTCAACAAGTCAACCCACCATTTCATCCAAATTGCCCCTCCGTCGCGTCGGCCCATGGTGTGGGTGCCCATGTGCGGGACCACCCCCACATATAAACTCGCCAATACTCCTGACAGTCATTTTTCAAGATGACTTTCGCATCACACGTTGGCTTGTCTCCTCCATTCGGTTAGCTCATTGCATCGTGCAGGCGTGCCCCAACTTGTTGGTTACCTCCTAGCTCATCACTCGTCCATCGTGCGCCCTTCGCTTATTTCCTCCGTCGTTCAGCCCAACTTGTCGCACCATGCAAACGCACCCAACTTGTTGGTTGTCCCAGCTCGTCATGTGCCCTTCGCTAGACGATCCCCAACTCGTGGACCTTACAATTTCTATCATATGAGGCAATGGAAGACATAAATAAGGATTCCACTTTAGAGACTCCTTTCAAAAGTCAGGTTTCTATTTCAAGAGACAAAGGTCGAGGCAGAAATAGATTGAGAGACAGAGGATGAACCGAAAGATATGGTGGTTAGAGAGATGGTCGAGAAGATCATGAACATGAAAGTGGAAGCAACTACAGAAGCTTCAACAATAACCAAAGAGTTGACAAATCAAAGGTGAGATGTCATTATTACAATAAATTTGGTCACTATGCTTGTGATTGTAGGAATAACATAGTTGATCAAGGGAACCAGAGAGCTAATGTCACTATAGAGAGTACTAACTCCATGTTCCTAGCTTGCCATACCATGCATGAACCTTCTGCTAGTGTGTGATTGTTAGATAGTGGTTGCAGTAACCACATGATAGGTAACAAGGATTTGGTTACATATTTTGATCAATCTTTGAAGACAAAGGTAAAGTTGGGGATTGACAAGACTGTGGAAGTAGATGGAAAAGGAGTGGTCAAAATTGTGACCAAGCAGGGGGAGCCTAAGACAATCTAAGAGGTATATTATGTTCCTAGTCTCAAACTAATTTGATAGTTGTTGGTTAATTGACATAGAAAGGATACATAGTTATCTTTTGAGGTCAAGAATATGTTATATATGACAAACCCCAAGGAAAGCAGTGGGTAAAAAAGGTGTCGATGACAAGGAACATACTCTTTCCTCTAATTATGAATTACAATGATTGGGTCAGTTCTTTTACAGTTGCATGTTCTGTTGATTATTGGTTATGGCACTTTCGGTTTGGACACTTGCACTTTGTAGGTTTAGGATTGTTGCAGTAGAAACAGAGGGTCATAGGATTACTTCCCATCAAAGAACCTCCTAATACTTGTGAGTGTTGCGGCTTGGGAAAGCAACACCGTGAGATTTTTCCAAAGGGAATTTCATACCGAGCAAAGAAACCTATTGAGATAGTGCATACAGACTTGTGTGTACCCATGAGGACACAGTCCATTGGTGGAAGTTGTTAATTCCTCACTTTCATTGATGAGTATAGAAGAAAGACTTGGGTTTACTTCTTGAAGCAGAAGTCTGAAACTTTTGCAAAGTTCAAGGAATTCAAAGCCTTAGCAGAAAACCTAAGTGATTGACAAATCAAGTTATTGAGGTCAGATCGTGGTGGAGAATATGACTCAAAGGCATTCCATGATTACTGCAAAAAACATGGAATCAAAAGATAGTTTACAACCACATACACACCACAACAAAATGGTGTAGTAGAGAGAAAGAACATAACAATTATGAACATAGTGAGAAGCATGTTGAAAGGAAGAAACTTGTCTAATGAGTATTGGGCAGAAGCAATTGCATGTGCTATTTATGTGATCAAAAGATCTCCTATAAAGAGTGTGATGAACAGATTACCAGAACAATCATGGTCAGGTATGTCTTGCAGCGTATCTCATCTCAGAGTATTTGGATGTGTAGCTTATGCACATGTGCCCAAAGAGAGAAGAAGCCAATTGGATGATAAAAGTGAAAAATGCATATTTACTGGTTATAGTGAGCAATCAAAAGCTTACAAGTTGTATAACCATGTCACCAAGAAGACCATAATTAGCATAGATGTGTTCAAAGAACAAGATTCATGGAATGGTAGTATAGACAAAATAGTTGATGCACAAGTGCCAATGATGGAAGAAGATGATGTAGCAAAAAAGGAGCAACAAGAATCATAGGTGAAGACACCAAATAGAGACACACCAACAAGGACTCCAAGATTTTATGAGCAACATGGATCTTCAAGCAGATCAATAGATTGAGATTCGCCCAACAGTTAATTAGGTGATGAATCAAGCAATGGTAAGAGAAATATGAGAAGTCTGAAAGATATTTATAATGATTTGGATGTTATTTCAAATTTTTCATTGTTGTCATTCCAAAATTCTTCGTTTGAAGAAGCAATCAAAGATGAAAATTGGGTGCAAGCCTTGGATGAAGAAATTGAAGCTACTGAAAAGAATGATACATGGGATTTGATTGATTTACGAAAGGACAGAAATCGCATTAGTGTAAAGTGGGTATACAAGACAAATTTGAATGAGAAAGGTGAAATTCGTAGATTTAAAACAAGACTTGTAGCAAAAGGATTCTCGCAGCAACCAGGAATAGACTTTGGAGAAAATTTTGCTCCGGTAACCAGATTGAATACTGTAAGAGTAGTTCTAGCCACAACAGCTCAGAACAAGTGGAAAGTATATCAGATGGATGTGAAATTAGCCTTCTTGAATGTAATTCTAGAAGAAGAAATTTATGTGCAGCAACCTCCAAGATATGAATTTGAAGGTAACGAAGATAAATTTTACAGGTTGAAGAAAACGCTCTATCAACTAAAGCAAGCACCTAGAGCTTGGTATAGCATAATTGATAGCTACATGATCAAGAATGGTTTTTGCAGAAGTAACATTGAGCCTAGATTGTACACAAAGGTAAATGAGCATGGACATATTTTGATTGTTTGCTTATACGTTGATGACATGATTTTTACAGGATATTTTGAGTTAGATGAATTTAAAGTAGCCATGATGAAAGAATTTGAGATGACAGATCTTGGTCTCATGAAATATTATGTTGGCATAGAAGTTGAGCAGTCTAAAAAAGGAATATTTATTTGTCAAAATAAATAGCCAATGATTTGTTGAAAAGATTCAGGATGGAAATTTTCGAACCTGTCCCTACACCAGTTAACAGGTACAAAGTTAAGCAAGGATGATGTAGGATCAGATGTCAATCCAACTCTATTCAAAATATTGGTTGGTAGCCTCATGTATCTCACAACTATAAGACTAGATAGCATGCAAGGATTGAGTTTGATTTCCATATATATGGAGACTCCAAAAGACACACATTGGAGTGCAGGAAAAATAATTCTGAGATACATAATAGGAACTAGATATTGTGGCATAATGTATGCAAACACAGAAAAGAAGGATTTGATTGGGTACACAAACAGTGATTTTGCAAGAAGTTTGGAGGATAGGAAGAGCACTTTTGGTTTCTTTTTTCCATCTTGGTTCAGGTGTGATTTCATGGGCATCAAAGAAACAACCCATTGTGACACTTTCGTCAGCAGAAGAAGAATATGTAGAAGCAACATCAACGACATGTCAAGTAGTCTGGTTAAGAAGATTATTTGATGGAATCAAGCAAAAACAACAAGGATAAACAACAATATACTGTGACAACACCTCAGTTATTGCCCTATCCAAGAATAGTGTGTTTCATCAAAAGAGAAAGCATATTGATACTAGATATCACTTTATTAGAGAACTTGTGAGCAATGGAGAAGTTCACTTGAAGCCTTGTAAATCTAGTGATCAATTGTCTGATATATTTACTAAGTCATTAGAAAAATATGTGTCTGAGTTTCATAGAAGAAAATTGGGTGTTGTAAGCCTAGTTGAGACATAGACCCGCGGGCATGTTTGATTTGTCATGAGTCATGTTCTAGTTTAGCATTCGTAATTAAGGGGGAGTGTTAAAATAAGCTAATTACTCTTGCATGAGAAGTTGGCTAAACTTAGAGAGTCAGTTAACTAAGTGTTGAGGGTTGATTGTTTGAGTGTTGAGTCAAGTCGATTTAAGTGATAGACAACTTTTAGTGTGTGGTTGCATGTCAAGATATTTTAGGCAAGTCACTAGTTGGAAAAGGTTAAATACCTTTCACCTAGTTCATTGTAATCATCAAGTTTTGTGTGATCAATAAAAGAGCCTCACCTCATGTGTTTTGGGTGAATTTGTGTTTTAGCTTCTCTACCTTTCCAACACATATCTCCACCCCGTACACCACTTCTAGAAGCGTCATCTTCTTCTTGCACTTTACCACTATTTTCATCGCCTGAAGTTATGCTTTCTACAACGATTTGTGCCTCCGTGGGCAACGATGAAGTTGAGTTCGAACCTGTGACAATGAATCTAAGAACTCCTACCTAGTGGTTGGGATGTCCCATGAACGACACTATGTGAGAAGGAACAGTCCATTGTTGTTCCTAACAGCTGCCAGAGCATCCCCAAGAATAACAATGGCTCATATTCTAGCAAGCAGGACACTTGTATACTTAGGGCGCAAATATCCAAGTAGTAGTTGGTAGCACACCGATCTTCTTAGTTAAGTCGGGGGGATCGTCCGTGAACGATTCCAATATCTTAGCAGGGTCTAACTCCTCCATCATGAAACCCATAATCGATCCCACTCCGACAGTATCGAGACAATATCGACCCTTTTTGTTTGTCTTATTCCTCTCCTCCGCAGCTCTTCGAAAAGCCTCCGCATTGAAAACACTGATAGAAGAAGAATTTCAAACCATTGAACCATTTTGATAATCCTCGCTTGAATCAAAATAAGAGTTAACCTTCTTGAAGCCAAGATCACACTCCTCATCGAACACATTATAAATTCCCTCGTTTCTCTTTGAATTCCTAGGAAAACGTATCACCAGATCGGCACTCACCAGCACTCTGCTTTTGTACAGCGTCCTCACAAAAAGCAGCAGTTTGAAACCCTTGATGCTCTCGGTCATATGCACCACAATTAATTCATTCATTTTCCTACTTCCCTTCCTAAACAATACCTCATTCCATGATAAGGAGGATAATCTTCTATACAATTCTCAGAATCCCACTTGAGGAGTCTATTACTCAACGCTTTTTGGGTCCTACACTAGGAGTAGAAGAAACCACCGAACTTATCTCTATTGCAGGTTGTTTTGGACTTGTTAACGTGGCTCACTAGGCACCTCACTTTTCATTATGGTTTTCATTTACATCCCATCTCATTATCATTCATAAGTCAATAAGATTTTACACATCAGGTGGCATGGATACACGGAACATCCAACGGCTATGGTCTTGCATACAATTATCAATATAAAGCATCCGTCAGCATCATGCTCTGGTCTCGTCGAATGACCATCTCACCTTGCATCATTCTCTCAACACTTCTCCCACTCATTTGAAATTTGAAACTCTGGCCTATTTTAAATTTGAAAATCATACATAACGCCTTCCATAAATATGGGGAAGATCGTCCTTCCCGTAATTTGTTTTTTCATTTTTCTGATGATATGTAACTACCAGCTCAAAAAATATAATAAATTGACAAATGTGTTTTTGAGACACAGAGACTTGAGAAAATACAGTCACCACTCCGCTTGTTAGTGAATGAAACAATAACAAGTATATGAACAAGTTTTTTTCGTTGATATTATAAACAATTTGTTATTGGTGGTGTTTTTATTTTTTATTTTCTTTTGATCGGTAGTATGAATATCACTGACCTCCCTGCTCACTCAATGTTTCAGTAGGACGAACATCAAAGAAGGTCCTTGGTATTGAAATTATGGCCCAATCGGTGATATTCTAAACAGTGAATTGCTTATTTCTACTTTTAGTTTTTGGTTTAGAAACATTTTTTTTGTTGATGTTATAAACAGTTTGTTCCAACTTTTTTGGTATTACAAACAGTTTGTTGTTTCTTATTTTTGTCGATGGTATTATAAACATAAAATCTCTTATTTCTATTTTGAGTTTTTCATTTTTACAGCTATTGGCTACCGTTATTCCCATCTCCTCAGGTTATTTCTCCTTTTAGTTTTTATTTTTCCTGCAACTATTAGTTATGGTTATTTCTCAGTTACTCTTTGCCTTTTAATGAGAGGATAATAACAATGTGTGATTAAATGTTGGAAGGCTAGATGGCTACAGAAGCTAAAATTCAAATTTAGATTTTTCTTTTATTTGCAAATTCATGTTTTAATGTTTTTATGCATGTCTATTTTCTAACCAGACATAGCAAATTAGCTTAGGGAGTTTTTTTTTTTAATTTTGAAGTGCACAAGTTTTTGAGAAATAAAGATTTGTGTTTCTAACAATTTATTTCTATGTGGGAAATTAAAACAAACAATTATGATGATATATAGCTATACAAAAGTAAACAATAAATATAATAATTCTTATGTTCAATTAATTCATAAAAACCCTTGTTCAAATTTAGATAGATATTTTTATGTTAAAAAATGGTATATGATTTTTTAGTGTACAAAATTGGTATATCTTTTATCCCCAAAAGGTCACACATGGAACTGACAAATATAATCCAACTTGTTCTACTTATATTGAGTCCACCATTCAGCAAATAGTGAAGATAAGTAACTTGCCCACAATTATATTATTTAAATTAACCTTTAGTTCGTCAACAAAAAACATTATATTATCTTACTTTGTATAATGTTATACCAAAAAAACATAATTTTATAAAACTACTAATATTAAAAGTTAACATTTTTTATTACATTTCAACATTCATTAATTGTAATTTAAAAATAAGAAAATCTACTATGATATATATATTTAAAATAATTATTTAAAAATATAAAATAATAAAATTTAATTTAATTTAATTTATTACTTCATTATTTTATGGTATATTTATTATTTTAATTAAATTAAAATTTCAAAATTTTAATTATTTATTGAGTTATTTAAAATAAATATATAAAATAATTACAAAGATTTTATTATTATTTTTATATAATTTAATTGAATTTGTTATATATATATATACCATATTATAAACATATAATTGATAACTAATATGAATTGCTATTCACATATATTTTTTACCAACTCAGATACTTATTCAATGAGCATACATTATAACCATCCAACATGTATGCATTATTTTTAACATGATGTTATGTGGAAAATAGTGTATAATAATTTATATGTTTATTTTTAAAAGATAAAACGTATTCATAGATAGTTATTGTTAGCTACTAGTATGTCACTTGGGAAACTAAACCAATAACATATATTCAAAATTTTACAATTGTGTATTCTATAGTCTACCAAATTGTCTCTCAAAATGGAAGTAAGACTAGAAAATAAAATAAAACATGAGTTGGTAGAGTTAAAAATCACTACATTATGATTGGTTTTCTTCTTGAAAGATATGACTCACTTGATCATCATTCAGTTGGACAGTCCACCAGAGTCAATGGCTAGAGCCTACTGACATTTTTCGAAGAGGAGAAGTAAAAGTTTTCCAATTTCTTGAGCCTACTGACATTTTTCGAAGAGGAGAAGTAAAAGTTTTCCAATTTCTTGGCTAGAATCCAAACCTTGTTGAGTCTATCCACCGTGTCCATTAATTTTTCCATTTAGATGTTCATTTCTTGTTGAGAGTATGTTCTATCAGTAAGAACTTGTTGGAGAAATATGGTGATAGAATTGTAATTTCTCAAGAAATATAATCTAAATCAAGAGACACAATTCTACTATACTGATCTGTAGAAATTAATTCACAATTTAGAAAAACATTCACAAACATGCATCAATCACATACACAAGTACACAGATGTATCTAATGGAAACCAACTAGTAAAAAACCTTTAATCCTACTTTCATTAATCAGATGAATAGAGAATCTATTACAATTGCTAGCTCTAACTCTAAGCTCAACCTGTAAAGAATAATTGTTCTCTCTACTCAATGAGAAGCTTTGACCCATACTTAATAAATTTATTCCCCCACTTGAGCTCTCATTTCCTTGTGCAAATCATGAGGAAATTGACCGCTATTCTTTAGGAATTTCCTCTAAATTGATTGCGCAGTTCCCAACGATTGATCACTGGTTGCATGAAACACTTGTACACTCCATACTAGTCTATAATTGATATCACACTACCTTGGAATCTCCGCCACAATAGAGAAATTCAAATTCCTTGCATGCATGAACTATTTTTCGTTGATTGATCAGTTAATTGGATGATCTCTGAGTTAGACTAATGTCCCACTGCACAATTGACCTCCAACTTGTTCTAACAAATGCTAGAACTAGTTTTATTAAGTACAACTGGCAATAACTAAACTGGATTGCTATAAATTACTAATCAACACATGCAAACTAAACTCCAAGCCCACTAACTCAAATTTATTGAGATAACTAATTGGCAAGAGCCATGTCACACTAGTTAACTGCTTCCAAGTTGTTCGTTGATTTGAAAATTTCAATTTTTTTCATTTTGACCAAGGCTAAGTCAAATTAAGCCTTTCTTGCTACACTTCTCAACACTCTTCCCATGAGTGTTTTAGAATGCTAGTAAATATTAATGGTTTTCATGTAAGAGGAGTTGCATGCTCTAGTATAGTTACCCATGCCAAGTTCCAATCACCGATTTCACAGTCCAATTTCCTATCTGGAATTAAACTTCTTGCTTCTTAGACTTTTTCTTCCACATCAAACATTACTCTTTGGACTACTTCAAGGATAATTTCTCTATATTGGGTCATAAAAACTTGAGCTATTGATTCGGCATGGGTTTATCCAAGAGGGGGAAGCAAGATTAGGGGTAAGGTAGGGGTCAACTTGTGCTCTTCTACCTCCATGGTGAGAAGAGGAGAGACAACCTATTTCCATGGCATCAGGGAGGGGTTGAACGAAGTTTATCGTCCTAGGGAGAGAAGGGGAAATCAAATACAAAGTTTAGATGGGGAGGAGAGGCAAACAAGAGATAGTAGAAACTCTAAAAGGGGGCACAAGGAGGGTGACTAGGATGTCAGAGAATGATAACCCAGCTTAATAATGAGCAGTGCATTCCCAACGAAGAGAAACATTAGAGGTAGGGGTGAAATGGAGGCTGAAAAATCTCGAATTAAGTCATAAAAAACACACCTCCTCGAATTAGAAGTTCCTGAGAGGGGATAAATATCCAAAATATGATTAATCCACAACTCGTGCAGAACGTTGATAGAAAAATGTCGACAGCTAAATGGTTGTGCAGAACATAAATTACAATTGCAGCAAACCCGGGAATCCTTATCTAATTTTGCAACGAACTAGAGGTAGTGCACCCTAGGCTGAGTATTTTCCACTTACAAACTATCATCAATCTTGCATGCAACGTCACTTCTATTATAGGATTGACTTTTAATTTCCTCTTTTCCAAACCTATAATGTTTGAAAATAGTAGGACTATAAAAGGCTAGGAGTGCCCATGATAAATAGTGGCATGGAACACAATAAACTACACCGAGAGCTTCAACCCTCCCTCCTCAATTTCCATTACTCCATCCTGTGTTATGATATGTTATTTCCTTCCTGTTAATCACCATAATTAATACTCAAGTGCTCTTCCATTTAGAATTCAAAACAAATTTCCCTTCACTAGACTCCCACTCAATGAAGGCTATCATCACAACACCCTCCCACGAACTAAACAGAATACCACACAAGAATATTTTTATGCTATTCCATCCATATCACATTTGATGGGAAGCCTACCACCCCTATTAAATAGATGGTTTTCATCTCAACGTAAGGAGGTCGCCTCACCAGATGTGCACCAACCCTGGGGAGCTTTGCCCATTTCTACAATTTCTTTACACATGGTTCTTAACACATCAAGAAGAGGATGGAGATTCTTTTTTCCAACGTATCTACTTATATTGTAGACCTTTCTTAGCTAGTTTATTTGCCAACTTATTTCATGTTCTTCATATATGTGATAGTACAAGGGATACTATTACCTTTAAGCCTTTGATTCTTGTTAAGCCTACCATTAGTCTCCATCTATTAGAGAACTTGGGGGGATGGATCCATTTTGTAGCTTCTTTATCATTAGGAAAATAGTTTTATATTCCCCTTATGTTATGAATTTTTGATAATTAAGATGCTTGGATATTATTAGGCCTTGCTCCAACGATGAGAGTTTCACCACATTTTAGTTTCATTTCCTAGAATTCCCATATAAATGTGAGTAATCTACCCATGATAATTTCTAAATACCCCTCTGAAACTAGCAAGGTCAGGATTACCCCTAGAGGCTCACTCATTCTCGATATCACTTTTAATTTTATTTATTTATTTTTTAATTGTTTACATACTTACATTAAATCTACACATCTAACTTATATTGACTGTAGAGCGCTCTCGATGCAATTAACGATAGGTCTTATTAAATTAATAATCTAGAAATAAATTAAAAGTATATGAAATTGTTAAAAATAATAGATTAATTATACAATTTTGATATTTATATAAAAAGAAAAATGTATGGTATTATTATAATAATATTAAGGAGTGAAATGATAATTTAGATGTATTATAATGATGATGACTATGATGATTAATGTCCAATAAGGTTTATATGAGTACACCTTAAGAAGGTAATAGATTAAATAAAATTCTTTAACTTTTTTTTATATGCTAAAAAAGAAGTGAGAGAAGGGTTCCCAAATCACCATAGTTTTGATGAGTTGAAATGTTAAGAAGGTTGTCAAAGGACTGAGTGGAAGCTAGCCGGTTTAATTCACCCTCCACCCAGGTTTATTTATTTGAAGACATGTTAGACTATGTAGAAAAAAATTGAACAAGTTGAAATGTTTGATTAGTAATTCCTATAAGCTTGAAGGGGGTTGAATGTGAGTATAAGGTGGACAATATAAGAGAAAGTTTCTTAATGTGATTATAAGATGGATAACCTAAGAGAAAGTGAAATTGAGTATAAGATGAACAATCTAAGAGAAAGTGTTTTAATGTGAGTACAAGATTCAACCCTCCTAGGTTTGGTGGCAAACTCTTTCATGTGAGTATAAGATGGAAAATCTAAGAGAAAACGTTTTTTATTTTCAACCCTCCTACGGTTGGTGACAGACTCTTTCATCCCAAGGTGTTTTGATAATTCACCAATGCCTATCCAAGTGACAAACTCTTTCATCCCACTGTGTTTTGAGAATTCACCAATGCCTAGTTTCACTATGAAGCTCATGAGAATTAGTTATAATCTTGGAAATATTCATTTTCATTTTCACACCAGTCAAGATAGAGAGATAATTTTGGTTTTCTAGATTGGGGTTGATCACCTCCTTATAATATTTCCCTTTCTTTTTTCCCTCCAACTCTTTATTTTTCCACAATTTCTCTTTAAATTTGGAAGCAATACTATTTTTAATATTATCCGAATTCTGCAAGATGATCTCCTCTTTAAATGGTCTAGCCAAGTCTCGGAATCCTTATGTCACCCTCACTTTAGTCGAAGGTGGAGGTTTTGGCTAAATTTAGAAGCAAATTTAGGAAGCCTCTTTGCATCTATATTGTATAACTTCTTTTTATGCATGCCAGCCTAGATCCTTCTTAACTCTAGATCTATCAAGTGTTGAGAGTGATCAAATCTCTTAATATGAAAACCTATTTTAGAATGAAAAGAGATTTTATCCCTCTCAGCGCTTGGTAGATCTGAAGTTAAGATGGATCTAGGACGGTATGTATAAGAATAATTTATACAATATATATGCAAAGAGGGATCAAGTTAAACCAACCTAGATCCATCTTAACTTCACATCTACCAAGCGCCAAGAGGGATCAAATCACTTTTCACTCTAAAAAAGGTTTTCATATTAAGAGTGGAAAGATATTTGATCCCTCTCGGTGCTTGCATGTTCCATGACATTGTACAACACGTACACATACACAGTATGTAATGCAACACATACACCTACACCCAGTGTACAACACAACACATACACGTGCACCCGATGTACAACACAACACATACACCTACACCCGGTGTACAACACAATACATACACTTGCACCTAGTGTACAACACAAGACATGTACCCACACTAGTGTACAACACAATACATGTATGTACACATTGTACAATACCACGAATACACGTCGTGATACAATGACTGCACAATTCATGTAACTCATACAAAATATACACAACACAACATGTACAATGTGTACACAATGCCACATGTACAAAAATACCACAAGTACAACATGTATATAGTACCACCTGTACATAATGCCACCTGCACAATGTGTACATAGCACCACATGTACACGGCACCACCTACACAATGAGTGCACAATGCCACATGTACACCACACCACCTACACAAAATGTACATCACACCACATGTACACAACACTATCCATATGACATGTACATAGCACCACATGTACACATCACCATATGCACAACATGTACACAACACCACATGTACCACATGCACGCAACACCACATGTACAATCATGCACACCACACCATATGTACACTACACTAAATGTACATAGTACCACATTCACAACATGTACATAACACTACATACACGACATGTACTTAGTACCATTGGTACCCAACACCGCATATCCAATCATGCACATAATGCTATATATGCAACATGCACATAACATCATATATGCAACATGCAAACAACATCATATGTACACAATACTGCATATGCTATGTATACACAACACCTATAGTACACATCCTAAGACTACATTGTCCTTACCAAGCAACCTTGCTTCTAGTGCCTTATCCATGCTTATCCGATCATGTCACGGATCATACTACTTTCATTCTACTGATGTATCCCTCAGAATTACCTAGCCATAACATAAAGATAGACATAGTATAATCAAATAATATTAATTCACATCCAGATGATACTGACCTCATAGATCTGTTAGGGCTACTCATCCCACTTTATTCCTCATAAACTAGGAACCTCTTCATGCCATTCACCTACATTAACAATCACTCCTCCACAAGAATGATCCTCAATGACCCTGTAAGAAAAAATATATATATATATATATATATATATTATAATATATAAATAATATATAATATATATATATATATATATATATAATATATATATAATATATATATATATATAATATTATTATAAAACAATCATGATCTCTGATGACCCTGTCATACAACAACATATGTACATACATATATATACATATATACACATTAGCATAATCATGATCACAACATAATTACCATATATCCTAAGCTCAAGGTTAAGATAACTCCCTTTATCAATGCACAACATTGAGAACAACAGTTCTCAACATAGCCAAGGCATTTGACACCTCAAATCTATTTACCTTACTTTTCCTGTTACCTTTCTCATGATTTTCTTTCCACCGTCCATTTACCCCAATGAACTCGACCAATCTAACCAGATCTCATACTCTTGCCTTCATCTTCCCTTATATGTGTGCCAACTTCATCCTAGTCTTACATTACCTATCGGATACCACACAACTCTCCCCGAGCTCCATCAACCTCCCTCTTTCCCAACCAATTCCCAAGACCATCAAACATAAAAGGCAAGGATAAGAAGCAAATAAGATGAAGACCACGAAAACCAATAGCAATATGACACCACAAACAAAGTGGCATGGACATGCACCAAACATAATCAAAACTACAAGGCAAGTGCAAACAAAACACGATGACCAAAAGCATAAAACTAGCAAAAAACACCACAACTCAATCCCCATGGGTTCTCAATGCTTCCAAGGGAAAATCTCAACCCAAGCCTTCTTCATATTTCATGGAAGTCTCTTTTGTCATGCAATCCCTGCATCACACTGCCATAAACACATCATTTTCAGTGTATTAATAAATATAAAAATATACATGTTATATTACCTTGTGGATCCAATCACACTGCCTTGTAACTGAACACACATGTATGCCACATGTTCCAAAGATCAATACATCATATCTATCAATTTGAAAGAAACATTTGCCAAGTCTAACAACCATGTCATAATCAATAATCAACTCACATTCATCAGTCATCATACCTAATGCTAAAACTATCACCTACTTACACTCAAGTACACATCAATTGTTCATAGCACATATGTGTTAGTGCAACCATATCAACCAAGATCATTCCTTCATGCAATCTTATCGATACAAACTCATATCATGCAACTAGTCAAACATTCAAACAACAAATAGATGACATAATAGGCACCAAACACTCAAACACCAAATGGATGACATAATCAAACATTCAAGCACCAAGTATATGACATAAGAAAACTCATACCAAATTGGCGACATAATAAAACACTCAGAAACCAAATAGATGATACAATCAAACTCATACCTCCATGTATCTCAGGGGAGGTTATCTTGACTACACAATCAATCAAGATTAGCATGATATAACTTCACAACATAAACTCATAAACAATTGTCATTCATGCACAACAATCACATATGCACAATCAATCTAAATTAATATGAAATAATATCACAATATATTAACCCATACCTTAATGTCATAACCATGATCATCTACATAGGTCAATCCAAATTAGCACATAACATAATAACATCAAGACCTCAACTACAATGACCATAATCATTAAGCATATGACCACAATGCATACAACAATAGGTTACTATCATTCATGACCACCCGACACATGTGCATATGACTACACTAATCAACTAGCATTTATCATATATATAATCACAACAAACATAGACTGAAAGACATGTACATAACCCTAATTCTTATAACAACCATTAACAAACATACCTACATGCCAAAAACACAATACATATATGACGATCTTCTCTTGCCCCAAAGTCTAGTGTTGCAACCCCTCTCTGATGATCTGCATCTCCTGCTCTATCTTGGAAAAAATGGCAACCTCATAACATACCAATGGCATCATTATGACATAAAATACATGCAATGACCTCATGCATGATAACCTTAACTATGACAATGAATGCGTAACAACATGCATCTAGCCCATCCAGTCCAAGTGTTGAACTAGCTCTCGTACCACCCTGTGGTATCATATATGACCCAAAATTGAGTGAAACCCACTCTGATACCACCCTTTAACCATCTCCTCCTCTCATATCTACCCACTTTCACTAGCTTTCCCAAGGAAAACATGAGTTGTGGGTCACTGTGATAAGACTCAACCTCCCATATGACCTTAAGGAAATGGAGTTGACAAAACAAGACCTTATAAACCTCCCTCAGGTTCCACATGACCCCAAGAGCTAATCCACCACTTTAGGTGCCCAACCCCCTAAATTAACCTAGCCTTTCAATGAATTAAACCACCAGTCACTCCCATGACAAGGAATGCATGTGACTAAAACCCTCCAATCGTTCCCATAATGCCTGCAAGGGAGAGACTGCAAATTTGTTCAGTCAATTTTGTGCCAGAGACTATGCAATTTAAGCCACTTTTTCAGGGCTAGTCTTCAAACCACTACTTGGAACTTGATGAGACTTTCCAAGACAATAAATGACACCAAGACAAAGTCTCTAACACAAAACTTGATTAAGGACTTGACTTAACCAAGCCCAACCAAGACTGATATTATGTCAAACACTTGGTAGATATGCAACCTACAGGTCACGAATGCAAGTCTGAACATTAGGGACTAAAAACTTATCTGAGGTTTAACAATAAGGGTCTCTACCTTCTCACTTTATTTGCCATAACATCAATTAGGTCTTGTATTCATTATTTATTTAGTTATGAGTGAAAACACGAAAAGATCCATGACTAAGATCTGTCATAAAACCATGCTTATAACTAGCATATAATTAGATAAATAACCATAAGAAAACAATCATTAAATCCACATAATAGTCAGTACATTTCCTTACCAAAATCAAGAGAAACTTAGCTTTTATTAACCATAGGAAATTACCAACCGGGTTCGAGACTTCCATGTTCCACCTAACCATAGATTGGCTAAGCCAAATCTCTCTTTAACCAATCACCTCTGTGAAATATTCCAAGCATGACTGTGGGATCTCATGGTATAAACCAATCCAAATAAAACCAAGGGAATCTAGAAGTTAAACCAACTCCACCCTTTCCATACTATGATTACACCTAAACCGATGTCGAGATCACAAAATCGAACCGAGCTTGGATGCTTCCAGATTCCTTCACCTTCCTTGAGGAATTTTCCCGTCTCCACCCTCAAGCTTTATCGTGTATCCCTCCATTACTGGTCAAGGGATTCCTAGGCCTTTGGGAATTTCTCTGAGACCACCTCACCCTAGATTCTAAAACCATCTAGCCATCCAAAGCTCAAATCGAGAACAATCCCATCACACCATGGCTATCCAGAAATGGAAAGGCTAGGTTAAAACCCACTGTCGAATCCCGACAAAATCCATGCCAATGACAGAAAAACAAAACCATATACCAACATGCACATACCATGCATGTCAAAACCAGCTAAGAAAGCACTGCTTGATCCTTGCCTTCCTTTGCTTTCCTTGTCCTTCTTTGCTTTTCCTTGTCCTTCTTTCCTTTTTCTTTCATTTCCTTTCCTTGCTTGCTTACTTATTTCTCCTCTTAGTACTTTCACCTCTTGGACACAAATTCTAAACTGAACTGACAAAAGGCTAACACTAACAAAAAGCTACTAGCTGATCCTCAAAAGCCTTTTCATTAATGAGGCCTCTATTTTCTTCATTTTCCATTATTTTCCTCCTCACGTGCAACCTCTGACTTTTCACCTCTATTTTCTCATATTTTCATTTATTCTCATAAATAAAGTACCAAAATACCCTTTTCCTTTTCAAAGTATTAGCGATTGCCTTTGCCAATTTTCTTAGCCATAATAAACCAAATGAACACCCACACTAGAATGTTTTATCCATCATTGAGCTTGGAATAGTGTCCCTTGCCCGTGGTGTTATTTTACCTTTATTAATTTTTATTACATGAATTTTTAACCCGGGGCTCTTACAAAATATATGTTCAGTTTAAGAGATATACATAACCATTGAAACCTTGAAAAGCAGAGGAAGACCCAAATTTTTGGTGTTAGGCTAAAAAACTTGAGTGGTGTTGTAGCGGCTACAATAGTGCCTCAATCATGTTGGAGCCTAGAGTAGGTTGGAGCCTGCTCATCATCGAGGTTGGTGACTTAATAAGGTTGTATAATACCACAAGTGACAACTTGCATATCTTGGGGGTCGGTGCCTCTAACAGGTTGGATCCTACAAATCTATGTAATAAATTGACTTATACAAAGAAGAATAATTTGTGGTTTTCTCTTGTATGGGTTTCGACGTAAAATCTTTCATCTCTTTGATGTGATGGGCTCTTGATTTATTGTTGACATCATGATAATTTCATGATGCATTGTTATGTTTATTGATATATTGGAAGTGGTTATGGCTAGTTACTAGATTTCTAGTTGATGAGAAGGTGTAAATTGGTAAAACATATGACACACTGATTCACACCCTCTCTCTGCCGTCCACCCTTGTAAGTGTGCTCTTGGGTATAACACTTCTACCCACTAAAGCTCATATTCTAGAAGACTCTCTTCTTTCCTTGATTTCATATCATTTTTAGGGTTTTACCCCTTTTTCTTCTATGATTTTCTTTTGAGAAAATCTCATTCATGAAGCTTGAGGTATTGATTACTCCTTTAATAGACTCAGTTTGTTTTTAACTGTAGACCTAGATTTTTTTTGTTTCCTCTTGTTTCCCTGATTTTTAGTTTCTTTTCTAGCCCACAAAATCTCTCCTTGGGTATTATCTAGGCGTTCCTCTTGCTTGCCTATGTCTAATGACTAAACAAATTGATTCTTGAGCAAGAATTACTTTTATGTTTCACCTCTCTGTTGTATTTCATATCAAATTAATATATTTACGAAACTAAAATGACATAAACTTTGTTCAGGGTTCTTGGGATTTTTATATATTTCCTTTTCCATTTTAGTGAGAGTATTAAGCAAATAAAAGAAAAGTTAACTATCTTGTTACTGTCAAAGTGCATTACCAATTTGAGATGATAGAAGAATATAAACCCATAACACCTGTCACAAGTTACATATTTTTGGATGATGAATGAGACATCATGTCATTTTATCTTCAATAACCCTTTGGGAATCCATTTTGTGGAATTCCATGATTCTTTAAGGTTCTTGAGCAAATGCTTCTAGCTATCATCATTCATTTTCCAATTTTTGAAACACCTTTCGCCCTCAATTGTTAATTTTTTAGCTCGTGCTTTGAAATCTTTTGTGATTCTTAGTTACAAATCCCCAGCATGAACTAGAATTTCATTGAAGGTCCCAACAAATTTGTGTGTGAGAACCAAGAGAAATTTTAAGGATGGAAATTTATCTTAAAAATTACGAACATTGGTAAATCTTACAAGTCCCTAATATCGAAACTGTAAAATGTTTGGTGACATTGTTGTAAACATATTTAAAATTCTAATGATTTTATATAGACTCTATTAAATAATAGTGATTTCTAAACAAAAAAAAATCAAATTATAAAATTTGAACAAAGTGTTTTAAAAAAATAGAAATTCACAAACACTTTTTTAAAATGGAAAATTGGCCCACCTACAAACATTAGCCCCTATAATTTTTCTAAATAACAATTTCATTACCACCATTAAACTTCACACTTTAAATAAACTTTTAAAATCTCAATTCCCACTTTAAATAAACTTTTAAAATTATTTAAAATCTCAATTCCATCGGGTTCACTTCTAAATACAACACCCATAGATCTGGTTCACTTCTAAATACAACACCCATAGCTCAGAACAAGTAATACGCACATTTAAAAAAGAGAAACTTATTTCTGTTGGATGTATCAAGTACTTCTAAATACGACACCCGTAGCTCCCAACAAATGATACGCACGTATAGAAAAGAGAAAACTTATTTCTTTTCTCTGTATCAAGTAATGAAACTGATAGACCATGAGAGATATTTATCATTTTGAATTGTGGTGTAGAAATCTATTCATGCTACCAATCATGCCCCATCATAAATCTGCTGCCAAATTGAGAATGTGGGAATGCACCATAATCAACACTACTCAAAATCATTTCGAATTACATCATTTTTTATCACCACTATATATCATGGATTGAATCTCATCATCATGAGAGGGTATGATATGGAAAAATTAAATTTGAGTGACATGATTAGTGAGGATGGAATATATATGAGGACTTATGATAATAGGAAATGGAGTTTTAGTTTTAGAATAATCAAAACGCATGTAGATAAGAATAAAAGGATTGTTTCTATTTTGTAAAAATTGTATTTTAAATAATAATTTAAGGTTAAAAATCGTTATTTTAATATTGTAATATTGTTGATGGAAAAAATTGAGTATAGATGTTGTTACTAATGATGATTGTTGCTCTTCGTTAAAGTATTTACGAAAATGTTGATTTATGAAAATGTTGATTGACAAAATTGAGTATAGATGTTGTTATTACTTATGATGATAGTTGTCTTTTGTTAAAGTATTTATGAAGATATTTTTTGATATATGTATTTTTAAAGATTTTATTTTGAAAAGATTTCACGACAAGGATTGCATGAAATTCTTAAAAAAAAAATTATTTATTTGGTAATTTCACGATGTGTTGTAGAAACGGGGGCTTAACAACTTGTGGAATTGGTGCCCCTTGGAAATTTTGAATATCCTGGTTCTTTGGAAGCGAATATTTAAACTGAATCCATGGATTAAAATCTCCATAAAAAATCATACTAATCCACATATTATTTACTAAGCTGCTAAAAAATTGGTACTAATCAAACTAGAAAATGTTGAAATGATTTTGTATCAAAAAAAAGTCTTTTGAACTTCATCAATCAATATCCTAGTTTTCTATTGAAGGTCTCGGGAATTAGAACATTACATGAACAATAAGAGTATCCTCCCTACTCAATAGCTGAAATTTAAATTGATGTAATAAATTAATGATAAACTCCCTACTCAATAGCTGAAATTTAAATTTATGTAATAAATTAATGATAAACTCTTTTTTAGTTAATAGATTTTGAAAAATCTTTATTCTAGGCTAATTTAAACTATCAAATCTGTATTTTAAGTTAATTAAAGTATTATAGCCCTAAAAAAATTAAATTATCAATTGTACTTTTATTAATGGCTTGAGGGAGATTTTTTCTTCTTCTTACAAGATTTCTTCATTGAGAATGAACTGTAATGATATTTAGAAAACAAACTTTTAATTCAAAAAGTTTACTATGGTCATAGTTGAATTAAACTAGAAAATCAATATTGAGAAAATAAATTTAGTTATTTTGTAACAAAATATATAATAAACTATAACTCTATCTAATATATATATAATAGATAATATATATTTTATTTTATTTTTTTAGCATAACATTTTACTAGTCTTTAAGTGATGATGAGTTAATAATTTATTGGAATAAGAGTAGATATATTATTAACTTATGAATTAACAATATACTTTCAAGCTTTATTACAAAAGGCCAAACATATTTCTTGGAATAATATGAGATAACAAATCATATTCCCCAACCACTCAAACTACTATTAAAAGCAACTATAACTCACCACAACATTAAACATATAAAAAAAATTGATTAATATAGTTAAACCTATAAAAACTAAACACTAATTTTTAAATATATTATTCTATAAAAATTTGATAAAAAATTATTAAAATAAAATAATATAATATTTTTTATTAATATATATATATATATATATATATATATATATATATATATATATATATATATAATTAAAAGGTTAAAAATACATAAAACATAAAACAAAAATTATTATTAATATAAGAAGACTAAAAAACATAAAACAGTAAAATTTCACCCTGATTAATGCTGCGATAATTAGAACATAGATTTGCCAAAAATACCTATACGGAAAACTTTAATTAAAGCGGGGCCAACTTTAATTATAAATCAGTTGTGCCAAAGATGCTGGTTGGCACCAACCTTAATTACAAGACACATTTGTCCTAAAGAGACACAGTCTAGTCCCAAACGAGACTTTAGGGTTGCCTTCATAGAACATTCCAAACTTTACTTTTTCGGTGTTCCTGTGTCAATTTTCCATTTCTTTTCCAAAAAATAATCGTCCAATCAAATCATTGACGAAAAAGAGTCGTTTGTATTCACCTCTACCCATCTTTTCAAGTTTTACGGAAATTAAAGATCACATGTCGAGCACTGTGAATTGATGTAATCATTACAAGTGGACAGACTTTAACAGACTTCAATGCTTTCCGCCGGGGATGGCGGAACGCGTTAAAGGCAAAACACAAGTGGGGTCAACCGCCCAAACTGGTCGTCTCAGCGATTGAAATCTGAGTACAGTCCGGATAGAGAACTGCGTCATCGGGCGAGTTACACAGATCTCGACGAATAATATCTGACTGTACAGGCGACGTCCATGATATGCCATGGCCAGATAGTCCGTCAAGCTGGAGATCGCTCTTCACTTTATTATCCACAATGGAAATCTGTGTGTATTACGGACATTTTGTCAAAGATGATTGAAAGCAGCAGGCGATGAAATGACCTAAATTCGCCCGTCGTTGGTGGAGGGGTCACGGCACTCTCGCTTAGACGCCAGAAAAGTGGAGTTGAAGGGCGAGAACATATTATCATCACCAATTTTACTTTCTATATGTAAACGCACGCATGCAAATTATTATTATCGACTACTTTCCTATAAATAATAATTAATAATAACAAATTGACAAGTCCTTTGAACTAATGCATGGATTGAGGAAAAAAAAGAAATCCATTGGCAAACGTAGATCGTGTTTCAAGATTTGAAGGCACATCCTGGTAATCGAAAAGTGCTCAAAATTGTGATCGGCACGTACGTTGACGGCAAGCGTTGAAATACTTTTCCAATTAGATGAAAGAGATGTATTTCAGCATCGAATTTCATGAGGGAGTTATATAAAGAGCCAACGAGTTGTTAGGATAGTGGTTGCTAGAGTGTCTTGGGAATTTGGATTCTCAACTAGCTCCAAATCTACTTTTATAGAAGATTTGATCTATACAAAGAAAAAAGTAAATGTACGGGTGTTGTCCAACCTAAGTGATGGAGTTAAACTAAATGAAATTTACTCAATGGAAAAGTGTTGGATAGCTTGGATAATGTACTGAAGAGATGATCCACATAAGTTTTTATCCTATTTGATGTGGGACTTCCCATTTTTTTGATGGTGGGTAAATTTTAATATTAGTTTAGAGAACATGAAAATTATTCATATTTGGGTTCATTCTCAACTTTTCCTTTTTCCCTTTCTTTAGTCAGTAGATGTATTTAAATAAATTGGGAATACTTTTGGTTTTTATTATAAAGCAAATACTTATTTTCAATAGAATTTGGGTTATAAAAGTTTGTATTTTCGCTGAGAGATGTCATTTATATGTCATCTAGTAAAGCAAGGTAGTCAATTAATGTGACACAAGTTTGGAAAGCAAAAGTGGAATCAGTGACACAAGTTAGTCCACCATATACACATTACATGAAATATCAATTTAGTAACACATTTAAAAATGATCAATTGAACCATTAATTAAAAAATTGTCATAAAATAAATAATAATTTCAATTAAGAAAAATAATTAATTTATTATAAATATATAATAAATCATATTAAATATAAAAAACAAAATGAATTTTCAAACTTCCAATATAATTTGTATGATCTTGTTATTTATTAATTTATAATGGATTATATACACTATCAAATAAAAAAATTCAAATTCAATAGTATATCTACAGAGTTATCAGACAATGAAAATACAAATTATAACATATGACAGAATAAATATTATCATAATATTCTTTACTTTTAGTCCAAAAATTAAACATTTTTTATTTTTTATTTTTTATAAAATATTTTAATATGAATCTATATAAAATTCATTTTTTTATGAAAATATAAATATAAATACATTTATACATTAATAAAAATTTATTATAGTAATATCTCAAAAATTCAGTTATATTTTAAAATCTGGTTATTAAAAAACAAAACCAAAACAAAACAATTAAACTTCGCCATGATAACAGTAATAATATTAATGCTGTCCGTGCTGAATAATAATTACAAAACAGATGTGCAATAAATGCTTATGAGGATAAACCTTAATTAGAAGACATTTGTCATAACGACAGTTTTAGTTTCCAAGCCCAAAACGTCTTTAGGTTTGCCTTTATTGAACATTCCATCATTTTTTCGCTCTTTTCTGTGTGCAACTCTTCTTTCTTTTCGACAAAGAGATTCGTCCGCGAGAAATGGTTTTTATTTCCACCGTTTCCGATCTTTTTCAAGTTCAAACGGAAATTGAAAATTACATCTCCAGCACAGTTTCATTTACTGTGAATCGCATTTAATCTTTACAAGTGAATATGTGTTCAGAGACTTTAATGGTTTCCTCAAACGATGGCCGAACGCGCTAAAGCGGGTCGGACGCAAAACGCAACACAGGGATGAATGTGGGGTCAGCCGCCGAAGCTGCTCGGCTCAGGCGATTGACTGCAATCTGGATAGAGAACCACGTCATCGGGCGAATTACGAAGGTCTCTGGCCAATAATCTGTGACTGTGCAAGCGACGCCGGTGATATGCCATGGCCAGAGAGTCCGTCAAGCTGGAGATTTCCCTTCAATTTACGATCCAGAACTGATGTCTGGTGAATCAGGTAACTCAGCGGGACTTGATCCGGGAACGCAGCTCTCGATTTCCGCTCCCTCGTAACGCGAATTACCTCGTTTACCATGGCGTTGGACAGAGCCCGAACGGGGCTCATTGTGCCTGCTAGTATTCCGCTGCTCACCATTTTCTTCTGCCTCTGCTCCATTGACAACGACCTCCATATCTCCGCCCCGTACACCGCTTCCAGAAGTGCCATCATCTTCTTGCGTTTTGCCGCTGTTTTCGTCGCCTGAGGCTGCGCTTTCTCGGAGGTTTCACGCTTCCGCGGGCGACGATGAGTTTGGGATCGAACCTGCGACGATGAATCTAAGAACTCCTCCCCGGCGGCTGGGATGTCCCATGAACGAGACTCTGTGACAAGGAAGAGTCCATTGCTGTTCCTAACCGTCACCAGAGCATCCCTGAGAATAACACGGGCTCCTATTCTGACTAGCAGAACACTTGTATACTTTAGCAGAACACTTGTATACTTGTGGCGCAAATATCCAAACAGCAGCTGGTAGCAAACCCAGCTTTTCAGCTGAGCCGGAGGATCGTCAATGAACGATTCCAGTATGTAGGGTCCAGCTCTTCCATTTCGAAACCCATAATCGATCCCACACCGATCATGACGGGAAGATCTCGGCCCTTTTTGTTTTTCTTGTTCCTCTCCGTTGCAGTAAACCGTTGTGTTGCATCCCTCAGGGCACAAATGAAGTGGTAGGTCTTGGTCATGCAGCATTGCCAGAGTTGCTCCCACAATAGTTTTGTTCTTCTTCTCGGTCATCTCTTTCTCTTGTGGGTTATGAGGTGTCGTCAACTCCAGTTTAATTCTTTCTGTAGCACAGAAGTTCTCAAACTCTTGAAAGACATACTTGCTACCATTGTCGCTTCGCAAGGCTCTTATCTTCTTTCTTGTTTCTTTCTCAACCAAGGCTTTGAACTCACAAAACCTTGAGAAGGTTTGATCCTTCTTCTCCATGAAATATATCGAGCATCTATGAGAAAAATCATCAATGAAAATCGCATAATACCTTTGTTTAGCGGTGGACG
The DNA here is from genome assembly GCA_000404065.3 of Pinus taeda. Classification (NCBI taxonomy): domain Eukaryota; kingdom Viridiplantae; phylum Streptophyta; class Pinopsida; order Pinales; family Pinaceae; genus Pinus; species Pinus taeda. Next base: position 101,976 of record APFE030668936.1, on the reverse strand, counting down.
TTGTCGAGAATGGTCCACACACATCTGTATGAACTCACTCCAAGATTGCTTCAGCTCGACTCTCTTGATCATGAAAGGAAGATTTTGCATATTTACCCAAGGTACAACCTTTGCATGTGTCCACCTGCTCAAGTTTACCTTTGGGAAGTCCGGTAGAAATCTAATGCATGATCTTCAAGGCCCCATGATGCAAGTGGCCCAATCTTCTATGCCATAACTCTCCAATATCTTGGATTTGCACCAATTCTGCTTTGGAACTCAACGCAGAACAATCATCTACTTCTAGCTTGTAGAGATTCTTCACTCAAATCCCAACCTCTTGGTCTTACCGGTGGCTATGTGCCTCAGGAACGCCTTTCCTTTACTGAAGACTACATCATAGCCTTTTTCCTTTAACATTGCGACCGATACCAAGTTTTCCTTCAGTCTAGGCACATACTTTACATCAGTTAAGGTGAGAGGAGCTCCATGCTCCCTCTGAAACACAACCGTACCTTCACCTAAAACACAGTACTTTCCATCATCACCCATCTCTATGCGCTTGTGGAGATCTTTCTCCTCCAAGATACTGAATAAAATCTTATCGTCGGTCATGTGGAATGAGGCTCCACTATTCAAGTACCAAACACAACCACCATTTATGAAACCATGCATGCGATGACGGTAAAATCCAATTCGAACTCTGAGGCCAGTGCCTCACCATCTAATCCTTTCGAGGATCCCTTCTTGGATTTCTTCAGTGGACAATTAATTGCATAATGCCCACCTCATGACAATTAAAGCATCTCACTTTAGATTTGTCAATCTTCTTCCAACCATGGGAAGAGCTCGATTTGGAATGGGAAGCCTTCCCTTTCATTTCCGTGCCTTATTTGCTAAGGCTAGATTTTCTTCATCGTCATGCTTAGATGAAGAACCATCTTTGGTGCTTCCCCTGATCTCCTCCTGCATCAGATCTGACCACAGTCATTCCCAATCTGGCAATTTCTCTCTTCCATTCACTAAGTCCTGGTAGTTATGCTAGCTCTTAGGAAGACCGATGAGAGCAATACTCACCATATCATCATCACCTATTGTGATTCCTACACTTCCAAGCTCATATCTACAGGTGGTGAGCTTGTTCAGATATGTAGAGATCGTGTCACCCTTTTCACACTTGATTTTCCGAAGCTTGTCCTTTAGCGCAAGCTTCCTCTAGTCGTTGTTGTTCTGATATAGATCCTTCAATGTCTTCCACATTGAAAACAGAGTCTCCTCCCCATGGAAACTCAAGATAATATGGTCTCGATCTCCCTCCAGAAGAATCCTCTTTGCTCTCGCCACACATTTCTTCCATGCCACCAATTCTTGGGCATTAGCTGCTGCTGGCTTAGGGATTTGTTGATCAATGAAGTCCTTCAAACCATTGTCCTCTAATATCGCTTCCATGTGATCCTTCCAGACTATGTAATTCGCGCTGCCATCCAGGGCATACTCGAGTCTCAAGCCATTGAACGCCATTGGTGAACTTTGACATGTGATAAGAAATCGATTTTGTACCTATAATCAATAACTTCAAACTTCTCCCTTCTTTCTATATTGTTCTCCGCTTTGATCACCTTTGCTCTAATGCCATGTAAAAACTCTCACTGTAGATTAAACTAATTATACAATGTACTAAAGCAAAATACTTAATCTACTTCTACTATCAAACTTGCGTGAGCAAGATCAAACAGAACACATATAACAAAGAAGAAGATTCAATCACACATGAAACACAGAAGAATACTCTAGGGAAAACCTGACCTAAAAACCCTGCTATCTGTATTATCATACAAGTGGAAATATCTTAGGATTACACAAAGCTTTAGCTCTTAAGCTATCCAGCTCTCAGTACAATCCCTCACTGTTGCTCATAGACAGAATAGACAACACATATGCCTTCATTCAGTCCTCCAAGCCTCATATTTCCTTGCGTAGTTTTCCCTGGTCCTCCAGCTGTAAACTATGTGATTCTATCTCGTACACTGCTCAAACCTCTGTAGTAACTGCGCAATCCTCAAGGAATGAATTCCTTCTGCATGCAGGAGATATTCACATGGGAATATTCTAGCAACTGATAGTACATTTTCCATGCCTTTAACTTCAATTGGGTCTTTGTCTAAACTGACATGCATTGGTTATTCATGAGAGAATATTCAGTTATCTGGAGAACACTAGTTGCATGCATGCATGCATTAACTAACTGAACTCCCAATTAGTTCCACAAACTGTTTGGAACTAATTTAACTGAACTTAACTCAGTTAACTGAGTAACTAATTACAACTCAAATACAACTCATCCTTATCTCCTTAATTAAGGGATAACTTCCTCAATCAAAGGGATAACTGTTGCATGTCTTCACAAAGACTTCATGTTTGAATTTATCTAACTAATTAACTCAAGATGAATTAATTAATTATTTTTCAAACAGTTAGTGAGACTAAATTTGAATTTTAATTCTCAATTTTAATTCAAGGACAAATTAAAATTGGAATATATCCTGAAATGCTATCTATAGCAATGCTATTTTTAGTATTTCTTATTGCTATTTTCAACATCTTGGGGGTCGGTGCCTCTAGTAGGTTGGATCCTGCAAATCTATGTAATGAATTGACTCATACAAAGAAGAACAATTTGTGGTTTTCTCTTAAATGGGTTTTGACGTAAAATCTTTCATCTCTTTGATGTGATGGGATATCTCTTTGATGTGATGGGATCTTGATTTACTGTTGACATCATGATAACTTCATGATGCATTGTTATGTTTATTGATATACTGGAAGTGGTTATGGCTAGTTGCTAGATTTCTAATTGATGAGAAGGTGTAAATTGGTAAAACATATGACACACTGATTCACACCCTCTCTATGCCCTCCACCCCTCTAAGTGTGCTCTTGGGTATAACACCTCTACCCACTAAAGCTCATATTCTAGAAGACTCTCCTCTTTCCCTGATTTCATATAATTTTTAGGGTTTTAGCCCTTTTTCTTCTATGATTTTCTTTTGAGAAAACCTCATTCATGAAGCTTGAGGTATTGACTACTCCTTTAATAGACTCAGTTTTTTTTTAACTATAGACCTAGATTTTTTTTGTTTCCTCTTGTTTCCTTGATTTTTAGTTTCTTTTCTAGCCCACAAAATCTCTCCTTGGGTATTAATGACTAAACAAATTGATTCTTGAGCAAGAACTACTCCCATGTTTCACCTATCTGTTATATTCCATATAAAACTAATATATTTATGAAACTAAAATGACATAAACTTTGTTCAGGGTTCTTGGGATTTTCATATATTTCCTTTTCCATTTTAGTTAGACTATTAAGCAAATAAAAGGAAGGTTAACTATCTTGTTACCTTCAAAGTGCATTACCAATTTGAGATGATAGAAGAATATAAACCCATAACACCTGTTACAAGTTACATATTTTTGGATGATGAATGAGACATCATGTCATTTTATCTTCAATAACCCTTTGGGAATCCATTTTGTGCAATTCCCTATTTCTTCGAGGTTCTTGAGCAAATGCTTCTAGCTATCATCATCCATTGGAGGTACCAGCGGATTCGTGTATGAGAACCAAGAGAAATCTTAAGAATGGAAATTTATCTTAAAAATTAGGAACATTGTCAAATCTTACAAGTCCTTAATATCAAAACTGTAAGATGTTTGGTGACATTGTTGTAAACATATTTAAAATTCTAATGATTTTATATAGACTCTATTAAATAATATTGATTTCTAAGAGGAAAAAATTCAAATTATAAAATTTGGACAAAGCACTTTAAAAAAATAAAAATTAACAAATCTTTCTTTCCTTTTTTAAATAGAAGATTAGCCTACCTACAAATATTAGCCCCTATAAATTTTTTTAATAACAATTTTATTACCACCATTAAACTTTCCACTTTAAATAAACTTTTAAAATCTCAATGCATCCAATTCACTTCTAAATACTAGACCACAGATCTGGTTCACTTCTAAATACAACACCCATAGCTCAGAACAAGTGATACGCAACGCACATATAAAAAAGAGAAACTTACTTCTTTTCGGTGTATCAAGTACTTCTAAATACAACACCCATAGCTCAGAACAAGTGATACGCACATATAAAAAAGGAGAAACTTATTTCTTTTCGATGTATCAAGTACTTCTAAATACAACACCCATAGCTCAGAACAAGTGATACGCACATATAGAAAAGAGGAACTTATTTCTTTTCTCTGTATCAAGTAATGAAACTGATGGACTGCGAGAGATATTTATCATTTTGAATTGTGGTGTAGAAATATATTCATGCTACCAATCATGCCCCATCATAAATCTGCTACCAAATTGAGAATGTGGGAATGCACCATGATCAACTCTAGTCAAAATCATTTAGAATTACATCATTTTTTATCACCACTATATATCATGGATTGAATCTCACCATCATGACATGGTATGATATGGAAAAATTAAATTTGAGTGACATGATAAGTGAGGATGGAATATATATGAGGACTTATGCTGATAGGAAATGGAGTTTTAGTTTTAGAATAATCAAAACGCATGTAGATAAGAATAAAAGGATTGTTTTCTATTTTGTAAAAAATTGTATTTTTGAATAATAATTTAAGGTTAAAAATTGTTATTTTAATATTGTAACTTTGTTGATGGACAAAATTGAGTATAGATGTTGTTGTTACTCATGATGATTGTTGTTTTTTGTTAAAGTATTTATGAAGATGTTGATTGACAACTTGAGTATAGATGTTGTTATTATTTATGATGATTGTTGTTTTTTGTTAAAGTATTTATGAAGATATTTTTTGATATATGTATTTTTAAAGATTTTATTTTGAAAAGATTTCATGACAAGGATTGCATGAAATTCTTAAAAAAAAATTATTTATTTGGTAATTTCACGATGTGTGGTAAAAACGCGTGCTTGAAAACTTGTAGAATTAGTGTTGGTTGGAAATTTTGAATATCCTAGTTTTTTGGAAGCGAATATTTAAATTGAATCCATGGATTAAAATCTCTCCAAAATAATAAACAATTTGAATCATATTTATCCCCATATTATTTATTAAGCTGCAAAAAAATTGGTACTAATCAAACTAGAAAATGTGAAAATATTTGGTAGCAAAAAAGAGTCTTTTGAACTTCATCAATCAATATCCTAGTTTTCTAACTAAGTTCTCATTCAATTGCCTTGCGAATTAGTTTTCACAATTGAACAAGTATTCTCCCTACTCGATAGCTGAAATTTAAATTGATGTAACAAATTAATATTAAACTCTTTTTTAGTTAATAGATTTTGAAAAATCTTTATTCCAGGCTAATTTAAACTATCAAATCTTTATTTTAGGCTAGTTTAAGTATTATGGCCCTAAAAAAATTAAATCAATTGTACTTTTATTAATCATTGGAGAGAGAATTTTTCTTCTTCTTAGGATTTCTTCATTTAGAATGAATTGTAATAATATTTAGAAAACAAACTTTTAATTGAAAAAGTTTCCCTATAATCATAGTTGAATTAAAACTAGAAAATCAATATTGAGAAAAAGAAAATGAATTAAGTTAATTTTGTCACAAAACATATAATAAACTATATTAAATAATGAATGTAAATAAGATATATATATATAATATAGTATACCTATTTCTTAGCATAACATTTTTTTAGTTTTTAAGTTATGATGACTTAATAATTCATTAGAATAAGAGTAGATATATTATTAACTTATGAATTAACAATATACTTTGGAGCTTTATTACAAAAGGCCAAACATATTCCTTGGAATAATAGGGGAGAACAAATCATATTCCCAACCACTCAAACTACTATTAAAAGCAACTATAACTCACCACAACATTAAACATATAAAAAAAATTGATTAATATAGTTAAACCTATAAAAACTAAACACTAATTTTTAAATATATTAATTTATAAAAATTTAATAAAAATTATTTAAAATAAATATTATATAAATATATTATTTATAAAATTTGATAAAATTATTAAAATAAAATTTATATATTATATTAATTTAAAAGGATTAAAAATACATAAAACAGTAAAACGAAATAAACAGTAAAATTCCACCCTGATTAATGCCGTGATAATTAGAACATAGATTTGCCATAAATACCTATACGACCAAGCTTTAATTAAAGCGGGGCCAACTTTAATTATAAATCAGATGTGCCAAAGATGCTGGTTGGCACCAACCTTAATTACAAGACACATTTGTCGTAAAGAGACACAGTCTAGTCCCAAACGAGACTTTAGGGTTGCCTTCATAGAACATTCCAAACTTTACTTTTTCGGTATTCGTGTGTCAATTTTCCATTTCTTTTCCAAAAAATATTCGTCGAATCAAATCATTGGCGAAAAAGAGTCGTTTGTATTCACCTCTACCCATCTTTTCAAGTTTTACGGAAATTGAAGATCACATGTCGAGCACTGTGAATTGATGTAATCATTACAAGTGGATAGACTTTAACAGACTTCAATGATTTCCGCCGGGGATGGCGGAACGCGTTAAAGGCAAAACACAAGTGGGGTCAACCGCCCAAACTGGTCGTCTCAGCGATTGAAATTTGAGTCCAATCTGGATAGAGAACTGCGTCATCGGGCGAATTACAGAGATCTCGACGAATAATATCTGACTGCAGGCGACGTCCATGATATGCCATGGCCACATAGTCCGTCAAGCTGGAGATTGCCCTTCACTTTACGATCCACAATGGAAATCTGTGTGTATTACGGACGTTTTGTCAAAGATGATTGAAAGTAGCAGGCGATGAAATGACCTAAATTCGCCCGGCGTTGGTGGACGGGTCACGGCACTCTCGATTAGACGCCAGAAAACTGGAGTTCAAGAGCGAGAACATATTATCATCACCAATTTTACTTTCTATATGTAAACGCAGGCATGCAAAATTATTATTATCCACCACTTTCCTATAGACAACAATTAATAATAACAAATTGACAAGTCCTTTGAACTAATGCATGGATTGAGGGAGAAAAAAAAAAGGAAATCCATTGGCGAATGTAAATCGTGTTTCAAGATTTGAAGGCACATCCTGGTAATCGAAAAGTGCTCAAATTGTGATCGGCACGTACGTTGACGGAACGCGTTGAATTACTTTTCCAAGTAGATGAAAGAGATGTATGTCACTATATAGCTCTTTGAATTCTTCTGACAAGAGACTCTTTTTTTCCTTGGATAAGGTGGGTGGTAAGCCCTCCCCCTTCTAATATCATTTCTTCTTTTGTAGGCACCACCACCCTTACGGTTTGTTTCCTTCCACCTCTTTTCATAATCTAGCTATTAATTCCCACCCCCACTTTAATTTGAAAATTTGTGTATCTTGTTCTTGGTATCTTTTTCTCAATCCTAGATTGAACAAGGTTATATTGGACCATTTTTTGGAATTGATCCATGAGTAAATTTATAGAAAAACGCACACCTTCTCACTTCTCACCTACTCCAAATCTACTTTTATAGAAGATTTGATCTATACAAAGAAACAATAGAAGTGTTTAGTCTAACCTAAGTGATGGAGTGAAACTAAATGAAACTTACCCAATGGCAAAGTGTTAGAATCGCTTGGATAATGCACTCAAGAGATGATGCACATAAGTTTTTATTTACAAATAGGAGTTGGGACTCCCCATCCTTATTTTATAAAAAGTGGTGGATAAGTTTTTATTTACAAATAGGAGTTGGGACTCCCCATCCTTATTTTACAAAAAGTGGTGGGTAAATTTTAATGTTAGTTTAGAGAATATGAAAACTAATCCTATTTAGGTTCATTCTCAACTCCTCGTCTTTCCCTCTTTCTTTAGTCAGTAAATGTATTTAAATAAATTGGGAATATTCTTGGTTTTAATTATATAGCAAATACATATTTTCAATAGAATTTGGGTTATAAAAGTTTGTGTTTTTGCTGAGAGAGATGTCATTTATATGTCATCTAGCAAAGCAAGATAGTCAATTAATGTGACACAAGTTTCGGAAGCAAACTTGGAATCAATAACACAACTTAATTCACCATATGCGCATTAGATGAAATATTATTTTAGTTAACACATTTAAAAATAATTGATTGAACTACTAATTAAAAAATTGTCATGGGTAACTTCAACTAAAAAAATAAATTAATTTATTATAACATATAATAAATCATATTAAATATGAAACAAAATGAATTTTCAAACTTTCAATTTATATAATTTTATTATTTTATATTTATAATGAATTATATAATCCTATTAAATAATAAAATTCAATGGTATATCTACAGCATATCAGACCATGAAATACAAAATTAAACAATTCTATATTTTTATTTTCTAATTAAAATATTTTAATATGAATTTTATATAAAAAATTTATTTATTTTTATAAAATATAATATAAATAAAATACATTTATACATTAATAAATATTTATTATAGTAATATCTCAAAAATTCAGTTATATTTTAAAATCTGGTTATTAAAAAAACAAAAGAAAACAATTAAACTTTACCATGATAATATTAATGCTGTCTGTGCTGAAGGTGGGCGAATAATAATTACAAAACAGATGTGCATAAATGCTTATGAGGATAAACCTTAATTAGAAGACATTTGTCATAACGACAGTTTCAGTTTCAGCCCAAAAAGTCTTTAGGTTTGAGATCATTGAAGATTCCATCACTGTTTCGCTCTTTTCTGTGTGAAATCTTCTTTCTTTTCGATAAAGATATTCGTCCACGAGAAATGGTTGTTTATTTCCACCGTTTCCGATCTTTTTCAAGTTCAACGGAAATTAAAAATTACATATCCAGCACAGTTTCATTTACTGTGAATCGCATTTAATCTTTACAAGTGAATATGTGTTCAGAGACTTCAATGGTTTCCGCAGACGATGGCCGAACGCCTTAAAGCGGGTCGGACGCAAAACGCAACACGGATGAATGTGGGGTCAGCCGCCGAAGCTGCTCGGCTCAGGCGATTGACTGCAATCTGGATAGAGAACTGCGTCATCGGGCGAGTTACAAAGATCTCGGCCAATAATCTGTGACTGTTGAAGCGACACCGATGATATGCCATGGCCAGAGAGTCCGTCAAGCTGGAGATTTCCCTTCAATTTACGATCCAGAACTGATGTCTGGTGAATCAGGTAACTCAGCGGGACTTGATCCGGGAACGCAGCTCTTGACTTCCGCTCCATCGTAACGCGGATTACCTCGTTTACCATGGCGTTGGACAGAGCCCGAACGGGGCTCATTGTGCCTGCTAGTATTCCGCTGCTCACCATTTTCTTCTGCCTCTGCTCCATTGACAACGACCTCCATATCTCCGCCCCGTACACCGCTTCCAGAAGCGCCATCATCTTCTTGCGTTTTGCCGCTATTTTCGTCGCCTGAGGCTGGGCTTTCTCGGAGGTTTCGCGCTTCCGTGGGCGACGATGAGTTTGGGATCGAACCTGCGACGACGAATCTAAGAACTCCTCCCCGGCGGCTGGGATGTCCCATGAACGAGACTCTGTGACAAGGAACAGTCCATTGCTGTTCCTAACCGCCGCCAGAGCGTCCCCGAGAATAACATGGGCTCCTATTCTGACTAGCAGAACACTTGTATACTTGTGGCGCAGATATCCAAGCAGCAGCTGGTAGCAAACCCATCTTCTCAGCTGAGCCGGAGGATCGTCCATGAACGATTCCAGTATGTTGCCAGGGTCCAGCTCTTCCATCTCGAAACCCATAATCGATCCCACACCGATCATGACGGGAAGATCTCGTCCCTTTTTGCTTTTCTTGTTCCTCTCCTCCGCAGATCTTCGAAAAGCCTCCGCATTGAAAACGCTGATAGAAGAAGAATTCCCAACCATCGAATCATTTCGATAATCCCCACTCGAATCGAAATAAGATTTCACTTTCCTGAACCCAAGATCACACTCCTCCTCGATCAAATTATAGATTCCCTCGTCTCTCGCTGAATTCCTAGGAAAAAGTATCACCAGATCGGCTCTCGCCAGCGCTCCGCTTCTGTACAGCGTCCTCACGAACATCCGCAGTTCGAAACCCGTGACGCTCTCAGTCAGATGCGCCACAATCAATTCATTCATCTTCCCATTTCCCTTCCTGAACAATACCCCCATTCCATGAAGAGCCGGAGCGCGCGCTGGCTTATCTTCGATCCTCTTCTCAGAATCCCACTTGAGAAGTCTATTACTCCACGCCCTGGGAATCGAACCCTCGACAATCCTCGTGTCAGCGACCTTAGAACCATAGCTTTCGGGGTCCTGAACTAGGAGCTGCAGAAACAGCAAAGTGCAGAAAAAAACCCCGAAGCAAACCGAAATGGCGATCTTGAGCTTCTGATCAAAGCTCAGACTTTTTGCGGTCTTCTCTGCTAGTTTCGAACACACGACGCCACACATACCAGCCGTGGGCTTTATTGACAGCTTCCATGCTTCTTCAAGCAGCTCCTCAGAGATCACGATGGCTCTCATCTCCGAGTAAGTTAATCCTGGAGCGACCATACCGGCAAATTCAAATCGATTCAGAGTCTTCAAAAATAATCAAAGTTATGCATCAACACAAACCCTAAATTCCTGTATGTCACCCTCGTCTCATCTTTGCACCCGAATCCCCATGTGTAGTCTAAAGTCTAGAATCTGCATGAAGTCCAAACACCCTACGAAATCTGCACAATTTCGGCACAATTTCACTCATTAGTCTCACGTGGGGTAGCCGTGATATATGGCAATAAATAAATCTTATGTTATCAATTTGTGTTGAGCGGCCGGTTATGTTATCGGGTTGTATTGAGCTGTGGTTTACCATTTTATTTTTGCTTTCGCAAAATCGAACAGTAAGCATATACAATTGTCACTCAATTAAAACTTAATAATATAAGATTTATTAACTTAATTTAAATTAATATTATATGTCTACTATTTGCAAAATCATATACAACAGCCACTCAATTAAAATCCAATAGCATAAAATTTATTAAATTAATTTAAATTAACATTTAACTTACTGTACTACTGTATAGTGTTTTATATTTAAAATATTAATTTACTATAGTGTTTAATATTTATCCAGTATTAGTTGACCGTCAATCTGTCACATATGTTAAGATGTTGAATGAAAAACTATGTGATAGTTCGTGCCAGAAAGCTATCTGTATTACTGAAATTTTGTCATGGATGATTGAAAGTAGCAGGCGATGAAAATTGCGTAATTTCGCTCGTCCTTGACGGACGGTAGTCTCGCTTAGACGCCAGAAACTGGAGTCCAAAGGGCGACAAGCCTCCAGACATGCAAATCATTGTCATACACCACTTTCCCATAAAGAATATTTAATAATTATAACAAATTGATAACTCATTCGAACTGATTGCATGGATTTAAAAAATATATATATATTTAAATCAAATGCATAGGCGAATGTAGATCGTGTTTCAACATTTGAAGGCACGCTGTAAATTCCTAGTAATTAAAAATAGTGGAGTGCTCAAATTGTAATGGGCACGTACGTTGACGGCACGCGTTGAATCGCTTTTTCAAATAGATGTAATAGTAGTAGGCTAAGTGGGTATTTTTAAATTGTTTAGTTGATTTTTATTAGAAATTCGTGAAAATATTTATGGTTAAATTTTGATTTGTGTTGTTTAAAATGGTTTTTTGATTTCATATATGTATAAATTTGTGATTTCAATAAATTTTTGTAAATTAAATTGAAAAATAAAATTAAAAATTGTCTAAAAAAATATTATGATTTCAATAAATTTCTGCAAATTAAATTGAAAAATAAACGGTTAAAATTCCAAAAAAAATAATATTTAAAACTACTCGGATGAAATATATATTTCAGCCTTCAATTTTAGCATGAGTATTATAAACTACCAATCTGTTGTTTGGATGGTGATTGCTAAGTGTCTTCCACTCGGTGAGTACTAATCATAAAACTCTTTAAACTTGGCAAATATTCATTGTTTTAAATATGAAGTTATAAACTACATTACACACTTCAAACTATCTCTCTTTCTTTATGTTTTTATTTCATCTTTTAAAAACCCAAATATTGAATTGTGCTTGAAAAATTAAGCTTCAATCTCTACCTCACATCCTAAACTCTTATTGAGAAATTATAGAAGTGGTTAAAGATTATGATTATCTCATCCTATAAAATATGACGTATCCATAATTATATTTTGTTGTTAAATATTATGAATATCTCGTCCTATAAAATATGAGGTATCCATAATACTGACATATTCACAATAATTTTTAAAATAGTGAAATCTCTCCAATTAAAATTATATTTTTTTCCATTAAGCATGTATAATATATTTATTATCTCGTCCTATAAAATATGAGGTATCCATAATTATTTTTTGAACTGACATATTGATAGTAATTTTTAAAATAGTGAAATCTCTCCAATTAAAATTATATTTTTTTTCCACTAAGCATGTATCATATATTTATTTTAAGAGGTGGATAAATATTATTAATATTTTAGGTATTTTATGAGAATAAAGAAAAATGATTTTTTAATTTTATATTTATTATGTTTTAAAAAAATAGTTGTTTTTTTTTAATTTTATATTGGTATTGATTGTTTGGGATGAAAAAGTTTTTTGAGTAGCATGATTATACAAAGAATATGAAGGTTGGGATAGCTATTTTAAGTCTCAAAGAAAAGGAAGATGTGAAGTGTGTTAGAGATACCAGGACAAAAGAGTTGAGTTGGGGTGAATTCAAGAGACTCTTCAAGAAGAAATACTTGTCAAAGAGGTGCTATGATGAAAAGGTCAAAATGTTCTATCAGGTAAATATGGGATCAATCAAAAATGAAAAGTACACATCGATAAAAAATGAGAAGTAGACGACTAAGTTCCTAGAGTTGTTGAGGTACGTACCTTAACTTAAGGATGAGAAGATGAAAGTTCAAAGATTCATTAGTAGATTGTCATTAGCATTTAAGGATGAGATTGAGTATGATGAGCCTCAGTTGCTGGAAGAAGTCATTGGTAAGTTGAAGCATTGTTATGAACATCGAAGTGTAAGACTAAGTCTAAGCAAGGTTGGAAAGGGAATGATAAGACTAAGGGAAAATGGCCATCGAAGCGAGTAAGACCTTAGGATGCAGGTGAGAAAGGTAATGTTGTTTCTTACAAGAAGTTTAATGCAATTGAGAAGGGGCATGGGTCACAACCTAAAGAGAAGAAGAATAGTGGTAGTGGGCCTTTGTAGTGTTGGATATGTGGCAAGGATCATCGCAAGAAGGATTGTTCATTGTATTAGGATGGCGGAACTAAGATCTAAAGTTCTCAAGAAGCATAGATAGTTGGGGATTTTGGGCAGAGAATTCCTCAGATCTATGTAACATTTGATAATAAGCAAGTAGATCACCAGACATCTATTATTGAGATGGAAGGTAAGTCCTTTGTTCGAGTTGTTTCTATTTTGATTGACCATGGATCTAATTATAGTTATATTATTCATGATCTAGTGGATAAGTGTGGTTTGAGAAAAGAAGTGCATGCAGAGTCTTGGTTGGTGCAGTTGGCTATAGGTACTAAGAAAAGAGTTCATCACTGAATAAGAGCTTTTTCATTTGAGCTAAATGGTATGCCTACATCACCACATCTGAATGTGCTTCCACTGGGATCATACAATATGCTTCTACGCATGCATTGGTTATATCTTCACAAGACTAAGGTGGATTGTTACGAAAAACTTAACGAATGTTTAGATGACAATGGAGAGAAGAGAATTTTACAGGGTAAGAAGAAGCCAACATTGGTGAGAATGGTTACAACTATGTAGGAAAAGCGCAGTTGCAGAAAAGGGTGTGTATTATTTATAGTGCATGTTTCCAGTGATAAAGGTAAGGATGTTGCAGATGAAGAAGTCTTGAAGAGATATCTAGTCTTGCAGCAGTTTCAGGATTTGTTTTGAGCAGAGATTTCAGAGTTACCACCTCATAGAAAAGTGGACTTTTCTATTGAGTTGGTACCAGGGGTAGCACTAACATCAAAGGCACATTACATGATGAGAACTCCAAAGTTAGTGGAACTAAAGTTGCAATTGAAGGAAATTCTTGACAAGGGATACATTAGGCCAAGTGTATTGCCTTGGGGTGCGCCAATTTTGTTTGTGAAGAAGAAGGATAGTACTCTCAGGTTGTGTATTGTTTATAAACAACTGAATAAGGTGACCATCAAGAACATGTATATGTTTCCAAGGATGGATGACTTGTTTGATCAGTTGAAGGGAGTAGTAGTGTTTTCGAAGATTGATCTGAGATCAGGATATCATCAAGTGCGCATCAAAGAAGAAGACATATACAAGACTACTTTCTGGACTAGGTATGGGAATTATGAGTTTGTTGCAGTTCCTTTGGTCTAACTAATGCTCCAACTTCTTTCATGTGTTTGATGAATAATGTATTGCATCCTTATCTAGATGTGTTTGTGATTGTATTTATTGATGATATATTGATATATTTTAAGAATGACGAAGAGAATGTTGAACACTTAGTAGCGATATTAAGATTGCTAAGAGAGCATCAGTTGTATGCCAAGCTTAGTAAATGCAGTTTATTTTAAACAAACATACATTAGTTGGGACATGTTATTTCTAAGGAAGGCATAACAGTTGATCTGGAAAATTTCAGAGTTATCATGGAATGGGCAACTCCTAGGAATGTGGATGAGGTCAGATCATTCATGAGATTAGCACATTAATATGGGAGGTTAATCAAGTACTTCTCACATATTTCCTATCCTATTACATCATTGCAAAGAAAGGGAAGGAAATTTGTATAGACATAGGAATGTGTAGCAAGTTTTGAGTAGTTGAAGCAGTTGCTTACAAATGCTCCAATTCTAAAGATTGCAGATCCAGATAAAGAGTTTGTGGTGTGTATAGATGCTTGCAAGAGAGGCCTTGTTGGAGTCTTGATGCAGGAGGCACAGGTAGTATGCTATGAGCCAATGAAATTGAATGAACATGAAAACAATTATGTGACTCATGATCTTGAGTTGGTAGCGATCACTCATGCATTGAATATGTGGAGGCATTATCGTCTTGGCAGGAGGTTTGTGTTGATGAGTGATCACAATGGGATGAGATAATTATTTGACCAACCTAATTTGAATGTCAGGAAAGCTAGGTGGTTGATCATGCTCAGTGAGTTTGGATTCAAGATCAGGTACATTAAGGGTAAGGAAAACATGGTTGCGTATGATCTTAGCAAGAAAGTGCAGGTAAATCACATAGCAACTTTGAGTTCATATGGGACATATTTACATGATCATATCTTACATGTAGGACAACAGGATTACAGGTACCAACAACTTAGGCACATGTTACAATAGTAAGGTACAGGTGATCAGGATGTGGATTATCATCACACGATGGGCAGTTTGGTGAGATTTAGAGATAATATCTGTGTGTCAGACAACAGTGAGCTCAAGAAGCTTATCTTGTGAAAATTTCATGTCAAGTTGTATTCAAGACATCCGGGATATCAAATGACTCAAGAAACTATGAAGAAGTTCTACTATTGGTCGAATCTAAAGAAAGAGGTAGTTGAGTTCGTCGCAAGGGTTTTAGATTGTCAACAGGTAAAGGCAGAGTGTAAACATCTAGGTGGTTTACTACAACGAATTTCTATTCCAGAATGGAAATGGGAGGTCATTTACATGGATTTCATCACAAGCTTACCGAGGAAATCTAGATAGCATGATTCCATCATGGTTCTGGTTGACAGGTTGACTAAGGTATCTCACTTCATTCCAATGAAGTCTACTAATTCAAAAAGTGAGGTAGTGAAGGTCTTCATCAGGGAGATAGTGAGATTTCATGGTATTCCTAAGAAGATTTTACTCGATAGAGATGCCAAGTTCACTTATAAGTTTTGTAAGCACTTATTTGAAGGTTTTGGTATAGAGTTAACCTTCAGTACAACTTATCATTTGTACACAGATGGATAGATAGAGAGGGTTAATAGGATTCTGGAGGACATATTAGGGATATATTTCATGCACCAACAAAGGAAGTGGGAGGAGTATCTTCCACTTGTTGAGTTTTCTTACAATAATGGGTATTAGGAGCCACTGAGGATGAGTCTATTTGAGGCACTCTAAGGGCAAAGTTGTAATACTCCCATCAGATGTAGTGATCTATTGAACAAGGCATTGATTAGACCAGATATGTTGAAAGAGATAGAAAAATAAATGAAGGTTACCAAGAAGAATCTAAAGCAAACATAGGACATACATAAGAGTTATGCAGACTAGCATAAGAAATTTAAGGAGTTTCAGGTTGGGGAGCATGTGTACTTGTGCATCAAGCCCAAGTAGAGCTCCTCGAGGAATGGATCATGTGTCAAGTTGGCACCTCAGTATTGCGGGCCTTTCAAGATCCTTAAGAGGATTGGACGAGTGGCCTACAAGCTTTCATTGTCACCAACAATCAAAGTTCATGATGTTTTCCATGTTTCATTTCTTAAAAGATATGTGAAGGATGTTGATCATTTGATTGATTGTTTTGTATTATAGGTGGAGCCAAAAGGAGTATTCGAGCTGAAATCTCAATGCATATTGTAACATAAACAACTCGTGCTTCAAAACTAAGAAATTGGGCAAGTTAAAGTGTAGTGGAAGCACTTTGGGCCTGACGAATCTACATGGGAGATGGCCAATCAGATGCAAGCTATGTATCCTTCATTGTTTGTCGATTGAGGCAAAGGATTTTTGGTATATGTACATATTTGTGTAGGTTTTTATTGTAAATACAACAACAAATTGTGTTATAAAGCTCCAATAAGAGGTATGGCTTTCATGTTGTCATGTTGGCTTTTCTTTTCAGTAGGTTGTTATTGTAAATACTACATTGAGATAAGTTATAAATCTCCATAGGTAGTATGTTTTGGTTTTCAACGATTTTGATGGTCATAAGTGTCATAGAACACTGAGGACAATGTTCCACTAAGGGGGAGGGTTTGTAACAACCCCAGGTTAAAATTCCATGTAATAAATTTAATAAAGGCAAAATACAACCAAGGTCATGGGACACGCATTCCAAGTGGAATGTTGGGAAAAAAACATCTTGGTGGGTGTCACTTTCGGTTTATTATGGGTAAAGAAATTGAAAAAGGCATTGGAAAAGGTAAAGAGGAATTAATTGGCATTTTATTTATGAAAATAAAGGAAAATAGGATAAAAGTGATATGAAGGGTCACAAGTTTGAAGGAGAGGAAAATAGAGGAAAATGAAGAAAAAGTGGCATCAATGATAAAAAGGCTTGTGAGGATCAGTTCATAAGTTTTTGTCATATTTTTGGTCAGTTTGGCTTTGAAATCACTTTGACTGAGAGAAGAGACCCAAGAGGAGGAACCAAACAAGCAAGCAAAAAAAGGCAAAGGAAGGGCAAGGAAGGAAAAGGACAAGAAAGACAAAGTTGGATCAAGCAGCTTCAACAAGAAGAATTTCAGGTAACAGGTTGCACGTGTGATTTCCTAGTTGGTTTGTGAATGCATGGTACATGCATGTATATATTTGGTTTTCTTGTTGTCATAGCATGGGTTTTGTCAGGTGTGACAGTGATTTTAGCCGTCTCTTGCCATTTTCAAATAGTCATGGTGTGATGGGATTATTTTATTTAGTTGAGCATTGGATTGTTGGATGGTTTTGGAACCGAGTGAGGTGGTCTCAGGAAAATTACCAAGGGTTGGTGGTGGAGGTGGTTTAATCTCTGGGAAGTCTTCAACAAGTGAGTGGAAAGAAGGCAATTCCTCAAGGTAATGGTGAAAAAATCTTGAGGCATCCAATAATTTTTTTGGCTTAGTGATCTCTTGATTGGTTTTGGAGGGATCACGGTAGCCTAGGGGTGGAGGTGATTTAATCTTTGCGAATACTTGGTTGTTTATGCATTAATTTTCTTATGTGATCTTTTGACTGGTTTTGGTGAGATCACAGGAGCATGAGGGCATAGGTGGTTTAATTTCTAGGAATCCTTGGTTGTTTATGTCTTGAGTCCCACATTCATGCTTGGAATATGGCATGGGGGTGATTGGCTAAAACAAATATTTGGTTCAGGTCAATATGTGGGCATGTGGCACGTGGAATGATTAATGAATGCATAAGCTAACAGATGTTATTGTATCTATTATGAGATGACATTAGACCTTCTTGGTGAATCTCAGATAAGTTTCAGACCCTTATGAGTGGACGAATCAAATCACGGGACCGTTTTTACAGCGAGACCTAGTTTAGTGAAATAGGGTTTGAAACCTTCTGTGAGCATTTTGAGGCATAAAACAACATTTTTTGGGGGTACAACTTTTCCTCTTTGGCACTACACTATTTCTTGTGGTTCTACACACCAATATATTTACAATGGCACAAGAAGTGCATCAATTAGAGTCTTTATGAAAAATTTATGCCACTAAGAAGTTGACCTTCTTGTTTTCACACCTATAGTTTGGGAGGATGTCAAGTCAGCCCCCATTTTTCATGGAAAAGGGGCTAGCCACATGATTATGATGTAAAATACTCTAGAATATTCTATATTGTAACTCTAGTTAAGAGTTGATGTAGTCAAAATTAACCACTAGTAGGCTATTGGGCTATGTTATAACCAGGCCACTAGGAGGAAGAGGCATTCCATTCTTTCGAGAGAATTTTGTTCCATAGTTGAGCATAACCAAGAGATAGGAGGTAAAGTACACACAGAGGAGACATGCACTATAGCATCCCACTAGCCTCAGACATTACTTCCTTGTACCTGCATCCATATTTCTAGGCAGAGAAAGAGAGCAAATCGACCTCACCTTCTAGTTGTGTTTTCTCTCGAAAGGGTTTACCAAAGCATATCTTGTGTTTTATGTGTGTGAGAGATTATTTTTTTGTTCTCTACTTTTATGCATAATTTTTATTCACATGCATGCACTAACTACAGTGAAATTTACAAATATTAAAGATTAATAAAACTGTAATAATGTAGAATATCATATTTTTAATATAATATTATCAGATCTGTTATGACGAATGGTTTAGTGGAATACCTATGGAAGTTTAGGAATCGAAATTTTGTCATGTTTAGGCCTATTTAGGTCAATTCTTTGATTTTTTTTTAATAAGTGACTTTGTCCAGATGTTATTTATCATTCTGGAAAGTGCCATTGAGTTCTCGGTAGTGGTCTAGAGGCTAGCCTAAAATAGTGGCTCAGTATCCAGGTCACACCCTTTGAACTGAAGAGTTTAGGTCACAAACACACCATGGTAGGCTTGTGTGTGTGTTTGTAGGAGCTCAATTGCAGGGAGGCCTTATGTTGCATGCGATTCAGAGCCCAGTTCACTAAAAAAACATTCTAGCTCAGGGTTTCGGTACTGGGAGTGGTTTTTTAGCTCTCGAGTATCCTGTAGCTCTTGATGAAGGTTAGTAAAGTTTTACTTTATCGACTCCAATTCCTTAACTGCACTTAGGAGGTTGGGTCATGCCATAATAAACTTCAGCTCATGTTTACCTCGACAGGCCGATGAAACTAGGCAAATGTGGGAGGGGTGGTTACACTTAAGTAGCCTCTCTGCTTGTGATTCCATCTTATCCATTTCTTTTTTTCTCAAACATTATATAGAGGAGAATTTCCTTTTCTTTCTGTGTTTCCCTAATCTCTTGTGTTTGTGGATGTTTAGTCACTAGCAACTTAACATTTTTTGAAGTGATTGAGTATCTATATTTCTGTTTTTTATTAACTCGTGCACAACATTAACATCATTGGGATCACATCCTAGTTTGATAATTATTTCTTCCAAAGATTTGATTTTAGCATCTTTGGCCAAAGAAGAAATTCTCTCCATCTTCAATTCAACATTGTTTTGTTTAAAATATTATGCAAATTGTATAGATTAACAACTAAACTAATTAGAGTGGAGTATGTCATCTCCCCTGTCTATCTATGAAGATCAATCTAGTCTATTGGATGATTTTTTTTATTAAAATAAAATATTGAAGTTTTTATAATCCTTTGTTGAATTGGCTCCTTGGACTGTAGGCTCTAAAAGTGTCATATGAAATTGTCCCTTTTCAACATCCAAAGTTGAGAGCAATATGTTCTTTTTTGAAGAACTACGTTTCCAAAATTCAATATAAGTGGTTGTCTTTAAAGCTTCGTTTCTCCTTTTAATTTCCATGAACTGAGAAAATATATTTTTGAAATTAGCAAAAGTAAATGAAGAAGATTGTCCTATGGTTGTTTCTAAATGTTGTAGATTGTACACAGGCTCACTTGATGTAACAACTTTAACATGTGTACAAATATCTATTGACATAGTTTAAGTCATTGATTATCATGTTTATCTCAACCTTTTTCTTTTATATACTCTAAATCTTCTTTCCTCTGAATCTGAAATTGGTTGTGTGATATCTTCAATAACTATTTTAAGTCCTTTCTCTTTTTGTTGTAGAGTAGATAAAACATTGGTTTTTACATGTTTATTTGCTTCTTGTTCTCCTGATATACTTATTAAGGTACCCTCTTCCCATATTTCTCTATTGGCATGTTTTTCAATTTCTGGCTTTCATGTATGTACATATGGGGTGGAACCCTGTTGAAATCTTAGGGAAGAAATCTTGCCAATTGGATCATAACACCATCTTTGATCTTTTGCAAACCTCATTTGTTGCAACATCAAATCTATTTCTTTATTTGCAGCTCTAGTATTTACAACCAAAATTCCTATTTGTGCCTTAAGCTAAAACATGGTTTCTTTCTTCCTTGGTCAAAAAATGCAGCTGATCAATGTTTAAATTTTTTCTTACAAATTCAAGTGCAAAAATCCTTAGCAGAAGGAAAGCTAGTAATCAATAAGGAGGGATCTCACATCAATACAGTCTTATTTCTATATACTCTTGATATAAATATCGGTCCCCTAGATTTGTTTGTTAACATAAGTACAATATGTGTTTCACCTCTAGCAAAATCCTTGGGACTTCAACACTATTTAAAATACTATAGCAAACTGATGAAAAATGATTCAAAAAATCTGAAAAAGAGAAATTTTCAGCGTGTCTTCTAACCAAAGATGTCCAATGTAATACACACCATAAATTTTCTTTCAAATCTTATTGATGAAACTGAATTAAGTGTACCAAAACTAATTGATGTGTGGAGGACTTCAGAATTCCAAAATTCATAAATGGCTCATGGATTATGTCTAAAAGAGACTGGATAAAATTGAAACACAGAAGGTTTCTTGCCTCGAGAGAGAGTAAATAGAAAACCTAATATCACCTCATCCACAACTTCATCTTTCTCATACTCTAATAAACAACATAGTATATATATAATTTCCCTAGAAATATTTGGGAATATATGTGAAGGGTAAGGAGGATTGTGCTAAGGAATGTTGGCTCCCTCTGGTAAAAAGGATTAAAAAGGATTCAAGAAGAGTGCTCATTTTTTGAGGGGTTAATCTTTGAAATGCTTCCTGCAAGAATTGGATAGAAAAATGTTGTACTTGATCAGGCATAAAAACTTGCAGGGCTTCTAAAATGGACTTCGACATAATATATAATAGAGGGACTTCATTTTTATAAATTATAATTCTCTTCAATAGGAAAATACCTTTATGAGCAACAGACAATAAACTCGAGAAAATGATGTGCCTAAGGAAAAAAATTCAGGAAGAAAATATTTCCATAAAAAAAATTCGTCACTTTGATCTTGGAACATTTGGAAAGCCTAGTTCCTAAGTTCATACAAGTCAAATTCACACCGGGTTTCGATAATTTTAGCATCTTTGTCAATTAATGGCATTTGGTTTGTTTTCACAAAGATAATAGAAAGAGGGTTTTTCTAGGACTCTTTAATGGCTTGACCTTTTCTTAGACTCATGTTTAAATAAGGGAGAAGAAGAAAGGATAAAATACGACTGATAAATGTTGTTGACTCAATGGTTTATTGGTGTGTTGTATCTCTTTTCTTTGATGCTCCTTGAAAATTCCAAGAAAGAACTCTCGAAAACCGGTGTTTTGAAATTTTAAACCAAACGACTATAAAATGGTGACAAACAACTATATGAAATAACTTGATATAAATGAAACTGAAGGAAGAATATGTGGGGATGTTGTGGTTGTATATGATTGAACGTCTAGACAAATTCTTGCATGAAAACTTCATTACCCTCACTAAAATTATATAAAAATGGAAACCAACCAATTTTGTGAAACCTCCTTTCACACTTTGGGTAATCTTCCAAAATCTCAGCCCCATCTAGTTCACTTCTAACTACAACATCCATAGCTAAGAACAAGTGAAACACACACATAGAAAAGAAAAAACTGTTTCTTTTTTCTGTATCAATTGATGGGACTAATGGACTATGAGAGTTATTTATCATAAATTCAATTTTGGTTTAGAAATCTATGCATGTTGACAATCATGCCTAATCATAATACCTACTAAATTGAGAACGTGGGAATGCACCACCATCAACGCTATTTCAAATAATTTCAAATTACATCACTTTTTATCACCTGTATATGCAACTAATCTAGGATTGAATTTGGTTATCATGACATGATATGATATGGAAAAACCAAATTGTAATAACAATATAAATGAGGATGGAGTATATACAAGGACTTATGATGATATAAAATGGAACTTGAGTTTTAGCATAATCAAGACACATGTGCATGAGAATAAAATGTTTTTTTTTTCTATTTTATACAAATTTTGTACCTTAGAATAGAAATTAAACGTTAAAGATTGTTTCCTCAAAACTATAACTTTTCTAGTTGAGAAAGTTGAGTATAAACGATGTTGTTGTTACTCATGATGATTGTTGTCTTTTGTTGAAGTATCAATGAAGATATTTCTTTCCATATGTATTTTACCTGACAAGGATTGCATGAAATTATTTCAAAAGGAAAAAACTATTCCTCTAGTGATTTCATCATTCTGGCAGCGACAAAAACATAAACTTGAAAACTTGTAGAATTGGTGGTCCCCTAGAAATTTAGAATGCCCTTGTTCTTTGGAACCTAATGTTGAAATTGAATCTAGGGACTAATCTCCATAAAATGATAGATAATTGAATTGTATTGGTCACCATAGTATTTATTAAGCTGCTAAAAATTTGGTATTTATTAATTTGGAAAATGTTGCAATGATTTTATAGCTAGAAAAACTTATTTTGAAATTCATAAGTCAATATCCTAGTTTTCTAATAAATTCCGCATTCAATTTTCCTAAGAAATAGTTTTCACACTTGGAACATTAATTATATATATATAATATATATATATATAATATTATATATATATATATCATATATAATATATATAATATAGATAAAGTAAGAAATCTGAAAGAAAATAAATTTGGGATAGTAGGAGGAGTATTTTCCCTACTCAATAGCTGCACTTCAAGTTGATTCTGATAAATCTTTAATCTATGGCCATTTACCAAAATGGTGATTCCTTCTTCATCACTTATTTTAATCCTTAATGATTCATTGTCAAAAACCTGTATGAATTCAGAAGGTCCTAAACAATGGGTAGTAAACTTGCCTATAAAACATCTGAATCTAAAATTAGAAAGAAGGGCCCAATCACCTACCCAAAATTGTTTTTTATTCAAAAATTATGATGCCACTTTGTTCTCTATTGTTGGATGAGTATGGTGTGTTGAATGGATTCTTGTTATTTCTCATCCAACTCATTAAGTTGAGTTATCATTTGTTATTGATCTTTTGAAATATTTAAACTAGGATTTGCTACAATTGAATAATTTTTTATTTGGAACTCAATAGGAAGTAAGACTTGTTTCCCTTACAACAGTTCATATTGTGAGAATCCGATTGTATTTCGTTGGGTGATTCTATATGCCAATAGTTTTTCGGTAAGTCGATCCAATCAATCATTTTGATGAAGCTCAAATGCCTTAGTGAGAATGGTTTCCAAGACTTTATTTGTTGATTCCACTTTCCCATTAGTTTATGGATGGTATGGATTTGACTTTATGTGTTTTATCTAGTACTACTACATAATACTTTGTATATTGTTTGATGTAAATTGAGTACGTTGATATGTTACAATTTCTCTAAGTACACCAAAATACATAAATATATCTATAATCATAAAATCTACAATCGATTGTTCAGTAGCTCTACCAAGAGGTATAACTTCAACCCATTTAGTAGCATAATCTATACATACCAAAATATACCTTCTCTTCTTGTAGATTGGTGTGGTTCGTCCCACAAAGTCTAAGGCCCACTTTTTGAAAGGATTTATAAGTACCTAGTGAACCATAGGCATTTCATCAACTAGTATTAAGTGACCCATGCATTGGAAGATATCATATCTCTTTACATATTCCTTGGTATCCCTAAAGAGAGAAGGCCAAATTACTTGAAGTGTAAAACTTTATAGGTTGTTCTTTTGTCTACAAAATGTCCACCACAAGGTTCATCATGACAAGTTTTATGAATTTCATATACTTCATATTCTTGCACACTGATACTGCTCAGAATTTCACCAGGTTGTGATAGTGAAACCCCGAGGTAACCTCATACCAATATTTAGGTTGAAAACTGACCTTTCCAACCAAAAGGGGCTCCCTGTACAACTCAACCACTCTAGGTCACAATAGCAGTAGGTCATTAATATGTTTTAGTGGCTAGATTTAATGTGAAGAAATAATGGGCTTGGTTGGAAAAATGGTAATTTAATCCATTGGGCATGGAGTCATGGGATTGATCTTATCCAAATTTCCAATTTTTAGGGGTAAAATAGGCAGGGATAAAAGGCATATACAATGTTTATTTATACTTTGAGGATATTCAATTGGTAAGAAGAAAGAATAAAACAACCTATTACACAAAGCAAGTAATTGAAGTTTTTGTAACTTTAGAGGAAAAAGTCGAATGTTTGAAACTGAAAACAACAAAGCATCACATATGAATTTCACTGATTATAAAATGAGTTTCAAACATGAAGAGATGACAATTATGAAATATACTAAGAGAGAATACATCACCAAAAATAGTCATAAACACAGTAAAGAAATCCCAGATATGCCAGTCTAAAACTTTTGTCGTAGAAATTTATAAATAAAATTAACACATACACAATAGAGTCTTTTTGTTGCCAAAAACAAACCCTTGGTTTCATTTGATGATCATATTTATAAGAATTTTACAAAGACTTAAACGATGTTTTCTAGGAAATTTTAATCACAGAGTATCTAAATTATCAAAAAGATTATGAAGATCCAAAAGAAATGTATCTAAAACTCTCCTGATCCATCTTTAATATTTTGTTTGAAATGATCAAGGAAATGGTAAGATCTGATCGCCAAGTCATATTGATGAGGTGACTCATCAATGGATGTCTATGAGCTTTTTTTTGGCAAATTTATGAAAAATAAGGTCCCAATATGTCTTCATATCCCCCAAACCGTGATATATATGTAAAATATGAAAGAGGTTTTTGTAAATAATCTCGTTCTTCACAAAATCCTCTTTCCGATTTGAAAATTTCATTTTCATCTTCTCGAAAACCGTAACCAAAGTTAATGACTAAAACAAGAAATTATATAATATTTAAAAATGAAAAATGAGCCATAAATATTTCTACTACTCTCCAAAACCATAACATCTTTGTAAAACAAGAGAAAAAATTTTGTTAATGGGTCTATTACTGAAAATAACCTCTTTTATTTTTCAAAAAAAAATCCCAAAAACCTCACTTAAAGTTACTCTCGTGTACAAATATAAACAATCTTTAAAAATAGAGTTTTGTCGAGTAAAAACACAACATGCTTTGGCACCTTTTCTCTTAGACTATTGAGTTTGTGTCATCAAAATCCAGAAATAATCTCCTGAGATTTATTTAGTACCACCAAAATTCTTTGCATGTCCTTTACTGCCTTAAGCTGAGGATAAAACTGCCCGCAGATATCCTATAATAAATTTTTAAAATCCCTTATTTTTCATAAAGTTTAAAATAATAATATTACAGTGGAACTTAGGTCTAATTCACCAAAACAGATTTTGTTACGTGAATCCATCTCAAACATCCTTTATCGTGACCATAACCCCTTATCGCCACCTCAAAAATATATCTACTCCAGTGGCTGACAAATTAAATGTCAGTGCTCTGTCAAAATATTTGCAAAAGGAATGATGACAGATTAACTATTAGTAACGTTGCAAAAAAATTATTTAACTTTTTCTGCTTCCTCCAACAGAAAAAAGCGGAGAAGTTATGGAAAATTCAAAGAACGAAAACCTAAAGACTTGTTGGCCTTAGAATCTAAATTGTGGTTTTATGACAAATGTGTCTTGTAATTAAGGTTAGTCCTAACAAGTATTTAAGGAGCACTTCTAACTTATACCTAAGCGTGGCCTTAACAAGCACTTAAGGTTTAAATAAGCCTTGTCCTCATAAAAATTTATGGCATATGATGGTTTAAGTAACCTTTCTCCTGGCAAATCGGTTTTGTAATTGTTGTTCACCTACATCCATCACTGACATCATTAATATTCTTAAGACGGAACAGGTTTTTTATTAACTTAATTTAATTTAACTAATTTATTTTTTTTAATTTCAAATATAGTTTTGAATATATAAATAAAATTTTGAAATATTATTATAATAATAAGTTTTTATCAATATACAAATATATTTATAAAATATATTATAATGTTATTTTATAATTATATTTAAAATCATATTAAAATATTTCAAAAAAATATAGAATGTTTAATTTTGGTTGAAGGCAAAATTATGATAATAAATTTGTTTTTTATATGTTAATTTCATTTCCTCCATGGGGTGTTTATCGAGAGGAGAGGGGTGTGGGGCTTTGTGCTTACCATTTTTGTAGGGGTAATTGTAGTTTAATGAAGACGCACTTTTCATCTCGCACGCATGATGTTTAACAAAGAGGGGGATGTCCCTAATTCATTTTTTTTTATCAAAACAACCAAAGGGTAAGTGGCAGTACTAGGTGAATTGCGGACCCCAACACAAATGGAATTCGATCTCAATTCGGAGATTTGCAACTAAGAATCACAAAAGATTTCATAGAACAAGCTACGAAACTACCACTAGAGGGTGAAAAGTGTTTAAAAAATCAGAAAATGAATAAAGACAACTGGAAGCATTTGCTCAAGAACCTTTAAGAAGCAATGAATTGCATGAAAGGGGTTCCCATAGGAATATTCAAGAACAAATGGCGTGATATCTTATTGATCATCCAAAAATATGTAACTTGTGAGGGTTGTTATGGGTTGGTCTTCTACTATCATTTCATAGTTCTAATGCACTTTGAAGGTAACAAGATAGTTAACTTCCGTTTTACTTGCTTAATAGTCTGACTAAAATGAAAAAGACAATACAGAAAAATCCTAATAACCATTAACGAAGTTTATATTATTTTAGGTTGGTAAATATATTAATTTTACATGAAACAATAGAGAGGAGAAACATGGGAGCAATTCTTGTTCACAAATAATATTTTTTAGTCATTATACATAGGGGAACAAGAGGAACACCTAGATGATACACAAGGAGAGAGTTTGTTGGGTAGAAAAGAAACTAAAACTTGAGCAAAGAAGATGAAATAGGAAAACTCTAGGTCTACAGTTAAAAAACAATTGAGTCCATTAAAGAAGTAGTCAATACCTCAAGCTTCATGAATGAGGTTTTCTCAAAAGAAAATTATAGAAAAAAATGGGTAAAACCCCAAAAAGTATATGAAATCAAGGAAAGAGGAAAGTCTTCTGGAATATAACCTTCTATGGGTAGAACAACCATAAAAAGCATGTATAAGAGTCAAAGATAGAAGGAAAGTGAAGAGAAAGTCAGATGGAAACAAATCATTAAAGTTAATGAATTGGGGGAGGAACATAGTGATAATGATATATTTTTGAAGATTTTGGTGAAAAAATTCAAGAAAGCATATGTTTCTAAAGCATTGCTAGAAGTAGAGTCTCATAAGATGTCTAATACTAAGGAGAAACAAGTTGCAAAACCATGAATTTCTGAAATTCATGGTTTGAGGATAATGTTGCACTAAGGAAGATGCATATGATTTACCACAAGAAGGTTTACCATAACAAGATTTTCCACAAGAAGATCTACCAAAAGAAGATTTTCCATAAGAGGAACCTTCAAGGAAGGAAGAATTTGCACCTTAAAAATCCCACAATTGAAGGTAAGCAAGATTAAAAGGTTGAAGAATGAAATTCAAGAGCTAAAAATATGTAATAAATATGTTAAAGAATAAAATGAAGGGTTGAAACCTATTGTAAATAAGTTACAAGGGGAAAAGAACAACTCAACATAAGGCATTAATATAATATTCTAGTTTTTTTAATTATCCATCATGGAATGTTAGCCCTCGCACATTTTGTCAATTTTTCTTAGTACAAATAAGCTAGAGAAGTTTGGAACTTGGGTGTGGATTTGGCTAAGTTTGTCAGAAGTGGTTTTTTAGGTGTTACAGTTCTATGGTTAGAAAGGTGCAAAATAATTATATGGCATAAATTTTGTGGAAAACATGTGATTGTAGAAGAGGTCGAAGGATAAGTTCATAGGATGCTAGTGAATCCAAGTTGAGGCTATAGAATAGAGAGTAATGTGATGAAAACATGAGCAGTATTAAAACAAAGCTAAAAACATAGACAAAGGATTTAGTTAAGCATCTTCTAGTTGGTTCTAGTAAAAAATCTTAGGGGGTTGGTGCCTACTTCTGGTTCGTGCCAATAAAACATAGGGGGATGGTGCCTCCTTCTAGTTGGTTCCAGTAAAACATTTTATGGGGTCGGTGCCTCCTTTTGGTTGGTGGTAGAAATAAATGTAATAGTAAGTTTGTGGCTACAATATCATTCATTAATAAAAAAAGTTTCTTACATAAAACTAGTATATCTCTTGTTGTTGATGTGACTAATTTTATATGTGCATTAAAAGTGTTTTGATTGGTTAATATTGGCCATTACGTTGATTCACTCACCCATCCCCCCTGCCCTCGATAGAATTATATTTCCAACAATCTCGTCCTTATTATTAGAGGAAATGAGACCTAAAAACATGGAAATCTAGAATGGAGTTGCCTTGTATTTAAGAAGTTTCTCCCATATGAAAAATATAAATAAGTCCACGAATGGAAGATCTAAATATATAGGAAGATATAAGTCTCCAAGAATTTTCATAAAGGTATGTTGGAGATGTGGAAAAGAAGGACATTACAAGAGGGTTAAAGGATGGAGTTGGGTTGCACTTTTTGGAAAAATGAGTGCGCATTTTACTAAAAAATGGATGCTCGATCGACCCATTTTCTAACTTGATTTAATGACTCGATCGAGCTGTATCTTTCGATCGATCCATTGCCTCGATCGAAAGATATAGATCGATCGAGCAT
The DNA here is from genome assembly GCA_000404065.3 of Pinus taeda. Taxonomy (NCBI): domain Eukaryota; kingdom Viridiplantae; phylum Streptophyta; class Pinopsida; order Pinales; family Pinaceae; genus Pinus; species Pinus taeda. The sequence continues at coordinate 72,501 of APFE030668936.1, read as the reverse complement.
TATTTCTACTTCAAATACTCTAGCCACTCCCTGTGCAAGTCATTTTTCTTGGACCGCAAGAGGAAAAGGGATTTGACAAAATATTTCTAAGCTTGACCAAGATAGGGGAACTCAATCCAGCTACCGATTAACCCCGCGAACAATCCAAAGGCTCAAGCTGAGGAAGGCTTCTTGTCATTTTTGTCTCTTTTATTTAATTTTTTTCTGAAAAATAAAATAAATTAAATTGAAAAAAAAAACCTATCATACAAAAACTAAAAAAAGAAATCCTAAAAGTCACAATGAAAACCACAAAAAACCACCAAGAAAACACGTGAAAATCTCAAAAAATAACTTAGAAAACCACCACGTAAACCTTTGAAGACCAATAACAACTTAGAAAACCACAAAGAAAACCCTTGAAAAGCACAAAAAAACTATAATTTATGTTTTTTTTTTTTTTTTTTTTTTTTACTCATAGTATATGTTATCTACAATATTAACATGTTTGTTGAGAACTAGCAATAAGAAATTCTAGTTTAAATTTGTCCTTGAATTTAAACTATGAACTAAAATTGTAATTTTTTTCTCATAGCAACTTGTAAATAATTAATTAAGTTTAATTAACTTAATTATCTTAGGAATTTCAAGTTAGAAGTCTTTTTGAAGACATGTATATGTTCTCCCTAAGTTTTAGGGGTCCATTATAAATTTAAATTGAGTTGTAAATTAGATCACTCAGTTAACAACGTTATGTTCAATTAAATTAGTTCCAAATTGTTTGTGGAACTAATAGAGAGGTAATACTCAATTGGTGGACTAGTGCATCCATAAGTGTCACTCTAGTTAACTGAAGATTGCGTCATCTGAAACTCATGCATGTAGATTCTAAGAAAGACCCAATTGAGACTATAGTGCAGGGATAATGTACTATCAGTTTTGTGATTTAATAAGTTGTAAATATCATGCATGCAATTAGAGAAGAACCTATGTTTGTATTACAGAGTTTTGGAAGCATGTCTTCCCTTTAAATACGAGGTATTCATCCTAGGAATTACAAAAGAGATTAGGGGCTTGGAGAGTTGTTGAATAGGCTAAGGATTTGGCTTGATCTTGCTTGTGAGCTAAGAGAGTTGAGCATACTTGTGCAGAATTCTTCTACTGAGAACAAGCTTTGTATCTTCACTCATATTTCTAATATATGCAATACAAATAGCAAGGTTTTCAATATTGGCTTTCCCTAGATACATCTTGTGTTATGTGCCATTGATTTATCTTCTTCTTATTCATATTGTTTTTCATCAATCTATTGACTTCCACTAATTGAAAGTAGAAGTATATTTTTGTCATGTGCTTTAGGAAATTACATGAGCTTGTGAATATATAGGATTTTCTACATGGTATTAAAGCTGAGAACAATATACTAGAGGATATTTCGAAGTTTTGAGTTCTGGGTTACGGGTGAAATTCAAATTTGCAATACATACTTCAAAATTGGTAGATGGCGTTCTATGGTTTGTGGCTCGAGTACCCCTTGGAAGACAACTCGAATTTTATAGCCTGGAGGGACAGAATGGAGGTTGTGCTAGAGAATAATGGCTTGAAGGAATTCATTGATCAAGAAATTCCTAATCCAACAACATCGAATGGATAGAATTTGGCTTGGCCGAATGGAAGAAGTGTGTGGCGAAGGTGAGGCAAATAATCCTTGAGGGACTTCGAGGCCACATTGTCTCAAGTCTCCATAGCAAGGAAACTATGTATGCTGTGTGGAAAACATTGACGGACTTGTATCAGAACAACAGTGACCAAAGGAAATTAGCACTGAGGGACAAACTTCGAAAAATCAAAATGGAGAAAGGCGAGACAATTCCAAAATACTTGACCAAGTTCACTCAGCATCGTGATGAACTTGGAAGTGTTGGAATCACAGTTTCCTAGGATGATGTGGTGAGTCTTGCTCTTCTAGGACTCCCAAAGAATTGGCATAGTTATCAGGACTCTGTCAATGGTTGGGAGCATCTTCTAGATTGGGAATGACTATGGTCGGATTTGATGTAGGAGGAGATCAGGAGGAACACGAGGGATGGATCTTCATCAAAGATTGGTGATGAAAAGAACTTTGCCTTAGTTATTAAGGTGAAGAATGGGAACCCATTCCAAATCATATTCTTATCATGGAGGTAAGAAGAAATACATGACAAAATTTAATTGCTTTCATTGTCGTGAGTTGGGCCATTTTTCTACAAATTGTCCACTCAAGAAGTCCTCCGGAGGAGCGGAAGGTGAGGCTTTGGCCTCTCAATTCGAATTTGATTTTCCCCGTATTGCATGCATGGTGTCATCAATGATGGGAAGTGTATATTACTTAGACAGTGGAGTTTCATTCAACATGACTGGCGACAAAGAGTTATTCAGTGACCTGGAGGAAAAAGAACTCCAGATGCATATTGAGATGGATGACAATGGGAAGTATAATGCTACTGGATTAGGCACGATTACTTTTCAGAGGGACCATGGGGCTCCACTCACCTTGAAGAATGTTATGTATTTTCCTAGGCTGAAGAAGAACTTGGTATCCCTTGCCATACTTGAGGATAGAAGCTATGATGTGATCTTCTTCAAAGGAAAGGTGTTCCTTCGACACATAGCCATGTGTTAAGTAAAGAAGATAGGGATTCAGGTGAAGAATCTCTATAAGTCGGAGGTAGAGGACTGTGTTGCTTTGAGCACAAAAGCAGAAAGGGTGTAGAACTGAGACGTTGGCGAGTTGTGGCACAGGTGATTTAGCCACTTGCATCATGGGGCTTTGAATATATTACAGCAGATATGTATCGGTCTTCCCAAAGGTATGCTTGAGCAAGTTGATACATGAAAAGGGTGTACTTTGGGAAAATACACCAAGTCTTCCTTTCACGGTAGAGATAGTCGAGCAGAGGCTATTCTAGAGTGAGTACATTTAGATGTGTGTGGACCATTATCGACAGCATCCATGGCCAAACACATGTATTATGTTATATTTGCTTATGACTTTTCTCGAAAATGTTGGAAAAAGGATCAAACTTTCACAAAGTTTTGTGAGTTTAAAGCATTGGTGGAGAATAAGTTGGGCAAGAAGGTTAAATCTATACGGAGTGATAATTGTGGTGTGTATTTCTCAAATGTGTTTAAGAACTTCTATGCAGCGGAAGGGATTAAACGAGAGTTGATAACACCCCATAACCCTTAGCAGAATGGGGTGGCCGAGAAGAAGAACAAAATCATAGTAGGGGCAGCGAGGGTGATGCTGCATGATCAGGGCCTACTAGTACCGTTGTGGGTTGAGGCATGCAACACAACAGTTTATGTTCAAAACTATAGCCTGCATCTTATACTTGAGATGAAGATAGCAGATGAGGTTTATTCCGGTAAGAGGTCAGATGTTGGTCACTTCAGGATTTTTGGGTCATCAGTATATTGTCATGTGACCAAAGATGCACGGAAGAATATTGAGCTAACAACAGAGTTGGGGATATTTTTGGGGTGAGCCGATATGCCTCACAACTATTGGGTGTACTTGCCAACTAGTAGGATGACTGTGGTTCGCAGGGATGTTATATTCGATGAGGAGAATGCCATGCAAGTTTCCCTTGAGAGGGAGCTTTAGCTACATGTAGATGAGGAGATTTTAGCTCCTAAGGTTGAGAAGCCTCAGATTGATGTGGAGCAGCCACATGCAGAGGATCCAGGAGTGGAGACATCCACTCAAGAAAATTCTTCTAGAGAGGGAAGAAAGCGCACCAGAGAGGCTAACAGATTGTTGGATGATGCACGGGAGAATGTGGGAGCACCCACTTCTCAACATAGGCAAAGGAGGTCACATGAGAGGTACACTGGATACATGGCTCTTATGGGCGAATGTGTTGTGATAGAGCCATATTCCTTTTAGGAAGCATTGCATCAACTAGTTTGGTTGATTCCATGGTGGAGGAGTATGACTCCTTAGTTCGTAACAGTGTTTAGGATGTGGTCCCAAGACCGAAGGAAAATTCAGTGGTGAGCTCCCATTGGCTTTACAAGGTAAAGTAAGCTGCAGATGGTAGTGTGGAGAAGCATAAGGCTAGATTTGTGGCCAATGGATTTTCATATGTAGAGGGGATTGACTATGATGAGACCTTTTCTCCTGTTGCAAGGTACTCGTTAGTCAGATCTATATTGGCACTATCAGTGTAGATGGGTTAGAAGATACATCAGATGGATGTGAAGACAACCTTCCTTAATGACGTGATTTAGAAAGAGGTGTACATAGAATAGCCTGAACGTTTTGAGACGTTTGACCATGAGTCACAGGTGTGTCAGATCAAGAGAACGTTGTATTGGTTGAAGAAAGCACCTCATGCTTAGTACACCAATATAAATAGCTAGTTCACCGAGTTGGGCTTCAAGAAGAGAGAAGCAGATGCAAACCTATACCAAATAGTGGTGGAAGATAAGTTTTTGATCATTTTACTTATGTTGATGATCTCATACTGATAGGTGATGAGCAAACCATCAAGTCTTGTAAGGAGGACCTTGCATGAGAGTTTGAGATGAAGGACATGGGGCTCATGCATTACTTTCTTGGCATGGAGGTATGGCAGGGTGATGGGGATTTGTTTGTGTCTTAGGGCAAGTATGCCAATGAGATACTCAACAAATACTACATGGAGAGCAGCAAACCCATGGAGACTCCTCTAGCAGGTAACTAGAGAAAGGAGGATGCTACGTCAGGGGAAGTAGTGGAAGCTGCTTTTTATAGGCAACTTGTGGGGTTCACTTATGTACTTGGTGAACACATAGCCGGATATGTGTTATGCAGTTAACCAACTTAGTCAAGTGATGGTTAGTCCTAGCAAGTTGTATTGGAAGGCAGAAAATCGTTTTTTGAGATACCTCAAGGGCACTTCTCAGTATGGATTATGGTACAGATAGACAGAGGGAGGCAGATTGGGAAGGGAGTCCATTTGAACGAAATATCACATCAGGAGGGATGTTCAGTATTGGGTCAACGATAGTTTCTTGGTAAAGCAGAAAAAATGGATCGATTGTACTCAGTTCGATAAAGGCAGAGTACATGGATGTGATTCAAGCAGCATGTGAGGCCATCTGGATAAGGAAGATCCTGGTTGGTTTGTTTGGTCAATAGATGGATCCAACTATTATTTACTGTGATAATCAAAGTTGTATCAAACTCTCTGAAAATCCAGTTTTTCATGATCAGTCCAAGCATATTGATATATGATATCATCATCTCAGAGATTGTGTATTGAGGTGGATTATGTTGTTAGAGTACATTCCCACAGAGGAGCAAGATGTTTACATTTTGGTAAAGGCATTGTCAAAATGTAAATTCGAGTTTCACGGAGACAGGACGGAGGTAGCTGATAATCCCTTTCTTGTTGAGAGGGAGTGTTGAGAAATGGAAACAAGAAATTCCTGTTTAAATTTGTCCTTGAATTTATACTGTGAATTAAAATTGTAATTCTTTTATCATAGAAACTTTTAAATAGTTAATTAAGTTTAATTAGCTTAATTAGCTTAGGAATTTCAAGTTGGAATTCTTTCTGAAGTCATGTATATGTTCTCCCTGATTTTTAAGGGTCTAGTATGACTTTAAATTAAGTTGTAAATTAGATCACTCAACTTACTGAGTTATGTTTAGTTAAATTAGTTTCAAATTGTTTGTGGAACTAATAGAGAGTTAACAGTCAGTTGGCGCACTAGTGCATCCACAAGTGTCACTCTAGTTAACTAAAGATTCCCTCATCAGAAACTCATGCATGTCAATTCTGAGAAAGACCCAGCTGAGACTAGAGTGCAAGGACAATGTACTATTAGTTGTGTGATTTACTGAGTTGTAAATATCATGCATGCAATCAGAGAAGAACCTATGTTTGGATTATGCAATTTTGGAAGTATGAATTCCCTTTATATACAGGCTATTCATCCTAGGAATTACGAAAGAGATTAGGGGCATGGAGAGATGTTGAATAGGCTAAGGATTTGGCTCGAGCTTGCTTGTGAGCTGAGAGAATTGAGCATACTTATGCAGAATTGTTCTACTAAGAACAAGTTTTGTATCTTCACTCATATTTCTAATATATGCAATACAAATAGCAAGCTTTTGAGTAGTGGCTTTCCTGCGATACATCTTTTGTTATGTGCCATTGATTTATCTTCTTCTTGTTCATATCTTTTTCATCGATCTATTGCCTTCCGTTGGTTGAAAGTAGAAGTAGATTCTTGTCATGTGCTTTAGTAAATTGCATGAACTTGTGAATCTACATGATTTTCTACAATGTTTATTATAAATATTTTCTATAGTAAATTCTATTTACCATAGCATTATTCAAGAAGAAATGGTGTGATTTTCTTGTTACCAGTGATACATCAACCCCATTGTCACTCTCCTCAAGGCCTTTAAAATTTTCCACACATATTCAACTCAGTGACACATCAACCCCATTGTCACTCTCCTCAGGGCCTTTAAAATTTCCCACACATATTCAACTCTTTGACTAATCTATGGCTTGCAAATCAACCACTAGCATTCCATACACTTATTATTCTTAGGCTACTTTTTCCAAACACCTATGATGCTTGCACTCAACTTCTGTTGAATTTTATTTTGTTCCCATGCTCTGACCTCAAACCATAGACTGACATGATTCCTACACTAATTGATCTCCTCTTTAATGTGCTATGATTTGGCTAATGTAGTTGGAAGAGTTTTGTGGTTGCATGCCAACACTCTCTGAACAAGCTAGGGTCGCGTTATTGCTCTAATTCCCTCGAGACAGAGACAATTTGTGTGCATGTGGCAACACAAGTAATTTAGCTTGCCACCAATCTCTCCAACATTATAATACCCTGAATATCTCTAGCAGGATGCATTATAACTTTAATCCAGAGAAAAAAAGAATTATTTATCTCTCATAGACTTATGTTAATCCACTCTCCCTCGACTCTATGTAACCAAGGCTCTGATACCATGTAGAAATTTGATATAAATTGCAACTTCTCAATATTTCAAACTAAAAAACAAGAGACACAAATTTACTCTACAACTATGTGCAATGGAAATCACAATTCAGAGACACATGCATAGACATGCAACAAGCAAAACCACATGTACACAATGATTTCAAGGGAACCCAAGTGGGAAAAACCCCTCAAGCTTCTTTGCATTAATCAATTGAATAGAGAAACTATTACAATTATATGTTCCAGTTGTGAGCACCACCTGCAAAGGAAAATTTGTTCTCCCTACTGAGTGAGAACTTTTGGCCAAAACTTAGCCACTTAATGTCTCCTCCAAACTCCTATTTCCTTGTGCAAATCTGAGCTAATTCGAGCTCCTAAAAAATAGGGAAGCCCCTATTTCCTTGGGAAATTCCCAAAGATTGATCAACTACCTGCATGCAAAACTCCACTAATATACAAATACTTTTACACTAGACTTAATTCCTCCACTCCTGAGTGTCTCACTTCATAAATGACTTTCAATTGACTCTATTAATTGCTAGAGGCCAATTAACCAAGTACAAATAAAAATAATTGAACAGACTACTAAAATTTAGCAATCAACACATGCATGACTGAACTCCAAGCCCATTAACTCGAATTTACTGAGCTAACTGAGTGTCAAGAGCAATAACTACCTCCAAGTTGTCCTGGTGATATGGAAATTCGATTTACTCAATTTGACTAAGGCTAGAGTCAAATTGAGCCTTTCTTGCTACACTTTCTAAGAGAACTTAAGGAAATATGGTTAAAAAGATGTATCAAAATCATTCATGAAATTCCAAACATGGCTACAATTTCAAATAAAGGAAGTGCATTTTATCATTAAGATTCAACCATTAGTATGATTAGGGAAGTGGATTATACCATCAAGATATCAACCACTAGTATTTCATATTAAAAAAAAAATAGAAAATTAGAAAATTAGTGATATTAACATAGTAAAAAAAATTAGTTTAAGTGGTTTAGTGAACAATTTGTTTTCTCATTTATATGAGTTCAAATCTATCAATAATGTTATTAAAATTAGTAATTCTCCT